>LUGF01038395.1:564358-581309 GCA_001625245.1 Calycopis cecrops | reverse complement strand
CTATTTGTCTAAACACACTGTGAATCGACAAGAGTTAATAATGATTATTAATGACATTAATAATAATCATTAATTGTCATAATTAGTAATTAATTATTAGCTTAAAAACTTGTTTCATTCAAATTTTGCCGATATTCACACCTGTCCAATAAAATATAAAACATACAGCGATAATGAACTCCATGTTGTATTAATAAAAATCAAAATCGTTTATCAATATACTTACCGTAACCAATTCACGCTCAGTATAACACAAGGGTGCATATGATTTTGTGACTCACGGGACAAGTCCGTAAGGTCAAATGCCACGTGGTTATTTTTTTGTCCATCTTTATGTAATTATAATTGTATAATCGTCTGTTTGTGCATTCTCCGTTGCGATGAACTTTCTTTTATTGTTAGGGGTAAGTAGGTAAAAAAGACGTAATATATTTGTGTTATTTCTTTATTACGGCAGATGTTAGATGGTAGCGGTTTATAATTTACTAGTTCCTACTGCGTTGGGCGTCAAAAGTATTATGGTTCAATCGTAAAAAAATATACCCTGATGATACTTTCTAGCCATGTTTTTCATTATTTCTAGCATTCTATTACTAAAATAATGTTTTAAATTACCTACTTTAAGTAGTTTCGGAGCCTTTTCGATACAAACAAACAAAAAAATCTTTCTTTTTATTTTTATTATTTATATTTTTTTATTATGTATATTTTCTATTTATTTAATATTTAATCTGAGTCCTGTACCAATAGAGTAAATAGTATTTAAACATTGGCATATTTTTTATAGTGTAAGTGTCAAACGAGCAATCGAGCCTTTGATGACTGCCGAAGCCTATAGATATCCAAATAATTGATATGCAGACGTGTTCCTTCCATCTCCCCCTCGAAGGGGCCATCGGACACTCAAAAACCACTCGAAATGAGATAACATACTGTGTTACAGTCTATTTACCATATGAGCGAAAGTAACGTTCCCTGACATGTATGCCCATTTCAGTATGGCAGTGCCTCTTAAGGTTGCTTTAAAAAACTACTTTCATGTTTCTCATCTGGAATATGACAACACTCTCGCTAGTCAGACCCTGAGACTCATATCCCACTGTTTGTATTTAGTACTAATTACATTCATGACCACGGCTAATTACAGAACAAGGGGGTACAAATAGATCGGCCATGGCAATTCCTTGCTTAATTAAGTGTAATTCAAAACGATGGTATTCAAATTCGGTCGCAAATCAAAGTGCCCGTATCGTCTATGGGAAAGTGGAGCGGCCGGTGAATAGAGATGATTATTATTTGGGGTCATTTGGAGCGGACAAAGAGACGGACCTCGACCCTTTGACGAAATGGCATGGAGTCGTCATACATTTATTTATTATTTGAATTTTTTTTAATTTGGAAACTTTACGTTAGATACATTAGAATCCACGAGAATTATCCCTTCTTAATAAAAATCATAAAAAAATAAAAAGAAATAGAGATAAGATTTTGTGTGTTTAGAAGAGAAGAAATTAAAAGAACTAATACAATATTAATTAAGGGTTTTGCGCCGTACATTTTTGCTATTATGATAATTTGAGTTATCGAAGGAGAAACGAAATTAAAAAGCACCCGTTTAAAAATAGTATTATTACATATTGTATTTTTTTATTTCAACAAATTTTAAAGAGGTAAATAAATATTTTTTACAAACACCCTTAATAGGCTTAGACTGAAATAAAAAAAAAACTAAAGCGTCTCTAAGTCTTCATATAAAATTCCACAAACTCATACACACAATGAGTTTGAGAGCGGGCAGTTTTTTCCCATTTCGCAATTGATAGCCACCAGGCCATAGCAATTAAGGACGCGCGCCGCATATTTTAAAACATTCCTTTTATTATGTAGATTAACGTATTGACTTGCCACGCCTTGTTTCACTGGACTTGATAATGCTAAATTAGTTTTTTGAAAGTTGTCCTTAATAAAGGTTACCAAGGTTTACTTTACTGTGGCATATTTTGATCGAGTCCACAATTATAGATGTTGACTAAAACAGATTATGATCAGGATATGCTCTTTACAGTACTTGAGTATTTTATATTGTGCTTTTAAATTTCTGCTGAAATAAATTTTAAAGTGAAAATACTGTAGGACTTTAATTCAAAATGACTGAAACCGATGTGCTTTTTTACATGAACAGTTACGGGTGATTATTTTTTTTTTTTTTTTGATGACTACAAAGGCAAATAGATAGCTGTACAAATACTATGCTGATGCGTTGTCCTCCTTTCCTTCTCTTCTCCTGTAGGGCATCAACAGCACAAAGGCATCAACACAGCTGTTACTTTAACTAAGTATTTAAATATTTTCAAACAGATACTGTCATCATATTTGTAGATCTATGGTATTATAAAAAAAAATGTTTACTTTAAGTGATAAAAGTGTGTGCGTGCCGTAGCTAGTGTAATAAAAGCCTTTAACATCTTCATACAATCTTCCGTACTAAATTTGAAAATCTTACGCATGAAGTTTTTTAAAAAAGGTATGGGATTTTTTTCTTCATATCGGTATACATATTATATAGATTAGTAAACCCATGTTACCTAACTAATGTTAAGTTAAAATAATCATTATAACAATCATTAGCGCGTCCGATAGTAAAACTGAGAACGCAATTAAGCGGAGCAATCAAACTCGCAGTAGGGTGACCATGGCCATTCAATCAGCATCGGGACATAATCATAAACCGTACACGCGGGCTCGTAAACACACGTCCGGACAAACGGTCCGCGCTGACGTTTATTACGAGTATGAGCTGTTATGAAGGGTGATTGTAATTGACGTCGGATCGGCGTGGAAAATAAATATTCCGAATGCATTCCCAGTGTCATAAAAAATCCGTAAATATTTATATTCTCAGTGTCACAAAAAAGTCTTAGTGCCACGAAATAAATTTGGTTGCTATTGGAAATGTGAGATCTAAGAAAAAAAAATAGGAACTGGCGTTAGTTGATTTTCATTAATATAAGAGCCCAAGTAAGACAAAAGTGACCTAATAATTTCTTTCAATAAAAAGTCAATACCATAGCTAACAATATAAAGATATTGTTGTGCCCTGCGATTTGACCCGCGTAACTTTTAATCATGTGGAAATATCGGATTGCATACTTAGATATCAGACCACTATACATATAGGTATATCTTCAATATCTTCAATAGTTCTAGCCGTTTCAGAGGAGTTGGACGATATGCGCCGCGACAGCAGATCCTCATACATACATAGACATTATTTTTAGCAAAAATAAAAATACAGAACATATTATTTTTTACTAATTAGAGCCTATTTAAATATCACTATTATAGAGTTAACGAGCTAGTCGATACTTTTTATCTCTGAACTATTGTGAAAGTCAGCAATTGCTTCATAATAATTACCTAACCCGTAACCTAACCTAACCAGAACCCGTGAAGCCAAAATTTCGATTAATTTGACACTTAAGCCCTTTATAGGCTAACCTAGACTTAATTGAAATCTGTAAAACCGGCCCTGAATGCATATCAGTGTAGCGTGAATTACGACTATCGATGAACGCGTAAAACCAGTGGAAACGGAAGAATAAACGTCAGCTTAATAATGACGTCACGCGCGCTCCCGAATATTTTTACGGATGCGCGTCGCACGGGTCGTAAAACGTTTTACGACACAGGACCTAGGTTTATTAATCTGTACCATTCTATATTAGTCGGACAATAATGGTGCCCTTCGGTTTCGCGGGCCTTTTCATTTGTATCAAATTTATCTACACATTATGGTGGTACGAATTTTATGATTTTTTCTGTCCCTAATAATGATGTATTTATGATTTTCTGTTTGTATAGAGATACTAGTAAACCCGAGAAGAATGAAATTCGATTTAAGTGAAACCTTTTGTAATTGAAAAATGAATATCATATGACATGTTAAATCACTTAATTTTTATAGAATTTCAAACCGTTGCAAAATGACACTTCATCAATAATACGGAGTGCAAATTTGTATCAATGTGTCAAATGCATGGTATTGTGCATAATGTTTTATTTATTGAAATAATATACTTTATAAGTATCTTTATTAAACAATATTAGCGTTCTTCTTACACAATATAAACTATAAGTGTGCCTAATTTCGTACTCCTCCGTCTGCGAAATTTTCTTAAAAATGCACCCGATGTTTTTGATTCACGTGTTAATAATTACTAGTGAGCAAGGATCGAAATTCCATCTAAGTGAAACTTTTTGTATTGACATGTTATGTCATAGTAACTAAGGTTACCTAGTTACTACTAAGTTGTTCAATTTTATTAATTTTATTTATTTAACTAGGTCATACAGCGCTCCGAAGTGGACTACATTCTGGAATGGTCATAGGAATACAATGATAACAAAACGTTAGGCTCCCGTTTCTATTTTATTCATATAATTTATTATGATTTTAACATTCCTATGCTATTACTAAATATTTTTTTTACAGTTTTTCCGATGATGATTCCGCCTTTTTTTTCGTGATAACCCAGTAGGCTAATCCACGGGAAATTTGTAGAGTGTAGACAAAATAAAATTATTTATTATTGTTATTGAAAAAGTCTTCATTTCAAACTTGTAACAAGCCTTAGACCTTAAACGCGCCCATCTATAAAACATACATTGTTTTATTCGTCTATATTAATAGAACAAAATGCAATATTCAATGTATTTTTTAAAGACGGGAGAAATATGTAATTAAATGAAATATATATTTGAGGTTGTTGGAATATTAATAGTCTGTGTTGTTAGGATTTGACAAATGACAGATGTCAGAGAGTCAGGTCATAAAAATCGAACTACCTTCCTGTAGAGCAAAATGACAATGGTTTTTATACAACAACAATACACAACTAATAATATAATATGCTCGGTGCTAGGAGGGTATATGTATAATCAACTGACTGCCATTTGTCAAAGACCACTATTAAACCATAGAATATCGTAGTAAGTATTACCACTTTATTACATTATTCACTCTAAAATTTATTTTAAATATTTCTCAAGCTTTAAAATAAAAACAAATTATATAGGATAAATACAATAATAATATACTATATTTGGGTGGCGGTCTCATCTCTGGGCTCGTTAATGGCCCAAAATGATCATTGTTCTTTCCTACAATTTTTGTTCTCACGGTTTTGTAAAATCAAAAATAGCCGAGTTATTCCAGAAAAACCGTTTTTGAAACCATTTTTCGAATACACGCAGGAGCCTGAACCTGTCTACTTTTGACTTTATACTCCCAACGATCCCTCCAAGAGACCTACGAAAAAAAACCAAAAACAAAATATTCTCGGGTCGGTTTTTTTGGATATGATGACTGATCATCTCCAGTCGTGTTTCAGAGTCAAATCATAAGTTTTCAGTCAGTATTGTAATTGCAGTGTAAATACCTATCAAACTTGTAAAAAATATTACAATATAGTTTATATTTATAAGAAAGAAAAAAAAAGACAATAGAAGTAAAATCCATATTGTGCCTATAGTGTGCGATACATTCCGTATATTCTATCACTTTATTTATAACTGATATATTTTTGTTATGAATAAACTAGACAAATCCCTTACATAAGTTACCTACACCATAAAATATCTTCACAAACAAAACTGTATAAAATACAGTTGGCAATTTATAACACGATTTTATTTTTGTAAAGTACAGACGAAGGAACACTGGTAGTAGCTATTGCTTAAACAAATGTGCTAAAAAGACAAACGCTGTACGCGGCACCACGGCGACGTATGATAATAGCATTGCATTCGTGTCCCCTACCAGGGTTCTCAGGAAAAGAGGCTTGGGAAAAATAAAAAAACTAGAGTTTACTCAGCAAACGAGCAGTCAGGATCATTTTCAGGACAACCATAGACGGAGGCATAGAGTTAATACAGATGCCTTGTTCCCTCACCCTCTCTCTCCATGGGCCTTTTTTGAATAATCCTCTAAAGAATACCTTCATGTCTACTACAAAATCAGGTATGTATATTAATAATAAATCAGCCGTCAGCCTTCATTTGAATCTGCTGTCGCTACCATAAACCAGGTGAACCTTACAGTAATTATAGCCAAGAGCTCTTTCTCTATACAGGAAGGTGAACAAATAAACTACAAAGATTTGCGCGTACCGACCTACCCACATAAAAATACCAATGGAATTTATTTATTTTATTTTCGCCATAAAAATATTTTTTTAAATTTATTCTGGATACATAATATTTTCATCAGTGTATAATTTTATCCAAATCCGTTCAGATGTTTTTGCGCTATATCTATGCTATATTGCATCCATTAGTTTTTGAATGAAAGAACAATAAAACTACATAAAAGCTTTGCCATTTTAATAATATGTACTATCATTCTTTGCCTATACTCAGTAGCAGATGATGATTTGTTCGTTGGTCCGTCATTAAGTGTTATAAAATCCTCACACATTTTTATATAATTAGGTAATGGTTTTTTCGAGTTACGCTTAACGCATGACTGGTGTGACGCGTTTTGCCGCGAAATCGTCAAATTAACGTCACTCACTTGTCGCGTCGAGAGTTTCAAAGAAGATACGGAGGGGAGGGTCTGTTATAATGCTGCTTAGGTTTTAAATCAATATAATGATATTTTTAAAGACAGTAGCAAGCTTTATGTTATTGAATATCGTCTAAATCTGACTGCTATATTAGTTGGGATTTTAATATATAGGTATATATATATATTTAATTCTAGTTCTTTTCGAGGGGCCTTTATAAGTGGCATATATGTCGGCCCCACCGTTACACGCTAAATCTTAATCCTAACTTAATTTGTGAGGATCATTAGCAAATTTATATATTTTTATTGCTGGAATGTTATAGGTTCACTAAGAATGGAATTAAAAATGCCAATATTAATAAAATTTAAATTTAGTTCGTATTTTAATTTTTCTCTCAAATCACGGTTCCGAAAACATCTCAATTTTAAGTGTAAGACATCATTGCATTGACGTCTCCACATATTTCACAATTAGTTGTGTCACTATTCTTCATTAGATGTTTAAACCTGCATAGAGGCATGTGTCTGGATCTAATCCTAAATGCTAAACCTAAATTATTTCTATTGATATCACTATTTACAAACCGGGATTATAATATTATAGTGTCGAAATGTTGGCTATGAAGATGCGCTTCGTGTATTTTGGTATTAAATGTTGAGTTTTTTGAGAAACACGATATGTAACAAGTTCTTTCTTCAGTCGTAAGTATCAACCTTCACGCCGGAGTAGGCAGAGAGAAGAGTCAAGACCCCCTTGCTTTGCGTCCTCTTGCACTCTACACGCTGTTTGCGACGAGTCTTGACGCCACCTACGGACAAGGCCTAATCAATCTGATTATGTACGTCAGTGTTGGTCTACCCTACTAGGTTATAGTACCTATCAGTACCCCTTTTTCGAGGACTTCGGTTTCTTATAAGTCGGACTGGCTAGTCGCCGAAGTGCTCTATTGATGACAGATCCGGAGCAACACCGTATAAGCGACCGATGGGACTCGCGTGGTTTTATCGGGTAACTGATTCACCCGCGAGTCCAACCCACTCCTTCGAATTCTACCCAAGACCGATAGCAGTGCGTAAAAGGAAAAAGTAAAAAGCACAAGAAATTTCCCGAGTAAACGAAAAAAGTATTAATTAGTTATTAATAATATGAAAATATGGCATGAATACATTGACAATGATAAAGACAACAGGTCTGCATACAAATTATGCGGATATGTAAAATAGTCGTGTATCTTGCCGCACCTTTGTTCAAATAGTGTCACAACTCAAAAACTGCGAGAGAAAACTCTCACGCAACTCGACGACAACTCGACTGCACCATTGGTAGTGGTAGTTCAGTTCTCTGGAGAATATTTAGAGAATAAACTTCATGTATCTCGTGGCGCTGAAGTTGGCTGAACTTCCACTTAGTCATCTGGTAACTGGATGCGGGACTGACAATTATAACTGGACTTTAATTTTTTGCATAAATTAAGTTTGTTTAGATTAGTTTAAATGATCATTTACGTAATACCTACTAATATAATAAGTCCCTACTTATAAATGTAAATGTAAGATTGCAACTAACGCTTTCATGCCAAAACTATTCAGTTGGTCATCATTAAACTTTGTACACACATTCTTAAAGGTATTAGAAAGGACATAGGAAACTGTTTATTAAAAAAATAATTTAATGAAGCACGAACTTTGACCACCGGCTAGCGCAGTAGTATAGAGCTCGGATAAAAATCTTAGATATATAAAATGTCTTACCTTTCTGTCTCTTAGAAAACATATTAAAAATATTTCCGTGGTCTAGTACCTACCCGTAACACAATTCCTTTTGGTACCTACTTACCACGGTGCTAGGCTAGTGTGTAAGGCTGTATCCCCAGTAGGCACACTGTTAGTGGCGACTGAGTTTGGGGCGTATCGGTTTAGTACTCCCTTTCATATCTTTGAAATGGAGTGTCCACAGTTTGGCAGTTCTGGGTCAATTTACGCTGTTTGCAGTCTTACGTACGTCAACTGTCTCAGGTACTGGCCGATCCATAGCAAAATAAACATAATAGTTTGCTTGCAACCTACGAAAATTGATCTGAGTTTGCAGCTAACTCGAATTTCAGTTCGCCATAAATTTGCTGCTCACTCAGTCGGACGCTACAGTTTGCCTACTGAGTACAGCCTAAAAGTCCACATATAATATTATTATTAAGTATTATATTATTTAAGAACTTGTCCCTCACAACTCCAAAATCATAAATTCAAACTTAACTAACACAAGTTACTATCTCAACTCCACGTTACTTATGAAGGCTTACGCCTACATCAGGTGTCTCAAAGCCTTACACCCAATTAATCACCATGGACTCCCATAATCCGAAACTAATTAAAACACGCATGCTCCACCATCACTCCCATGGGCATATCCCTATGAAAATAATTAGCCGGAAGACGGGATGGGGATTAACCGTAACCCTTTCGTCGATCAATTTGACTTTTTGCTCTGTTAATTGGCGGAGATTATTAGAGTTTCACTTGTACCGTTCATTATGTCTACGTCATCATCATCAGGCTTTAGCTGTCCACTGCTAGACGAACACCTTGCAGTCTTCAAATTCGTCTTTTCTTAAGGTAAATCCACATAAAATATATCCCAAAATATAAAATTATATTTCAATTATTTGGGATAAAAAATATTTTAAATTATTCCAGATTGTAACAAATTTATATTCATGCCGAATTTTATTCAAATTATTCTTATAATAGTATTTGCCTAAAATATAATAAACATACAACACACACTTAATAATATTTACAATATTAGTAAGATTCCATGCACGTATAACAGGTCGATGTCAATTTTGTAAAGTTTAAGAAATCCCAATATAATTTTGCTTATAAATTTTACAAGGAGGGAAATGAGCAGTCGAAACAGCCGATAACAATTCAATACTTATATTGAATTGTTATTTTTTGTGTGCATCCATAGTGTAATTTGTACTGTACTGCATTTTTTTGTCTGTAATGTGCGCAATAAAGAATATTTTCATTTCATTTCATTTCATTTCATTTCATTTCATTTCATTTCATTATATATTTGCTTAATCAAAATTTAAAATGTTTAAACATGCATGCATGCATGCATGTTTGGAGTATGTCGCACATACGACATGAAACAAGACTCAATAGCCGTCACTTAACGCCAGTATTAGTTACACGAGAGGTACTCGGTCGTTTCGGCCCAATCGGCTTGCAAATCGGCAATGACACTTCCTTACCTCTTACAATTTAAATCTCTAAAACTCGGCCAACGCACTTTACTGTTATTCACTTATTTATATAATAACAGCAGTGCGGGTTTGCTACAAGTTAATATGTTTTAATCGCATGCATATCGTCAAGTCCACTTAACTCATAGAGAGCCCGCATATGCCAAGGAACATAATGTCTGAAGAGAGACCTCTTGTCATTGTCTTTGCTCTCTTAACCTCCTTAAGGGGGCCGCATTTGAATACGGGATGTATTGGGGCCTTTATACGTGATTAAAGATGTTGTTTCTATTTATATTTCTATAGGGGGCCAACGAGCACTTACATTGTTTGATGGTAAGTGACAATTAACAAGTATATTTTTTTTCAGACTTGGCTCCCTGCTATTTCCCAATACTGCCAATCCTGTCTCTAGGATGATGGTGGAGACAACTTACGATTTTTTTAATACTTTACATTAAAGGGACAAACGAGTGGATCGATCCATTTCCATGACTATCGTCGTCCATAGACATCCATACAGACGCGTTACCTCCTTCTTCCTCCCCTCCATGGGTCACCGGATACACACCGCGCGAAAAGACAGAACATCTGTCACTTTACGCCAGCATCGTGTAACCGAGAGGTTCTTCCTCGGCCGTGCCGACAAATTTGGCTGCAATTCAGCATAACTACGGAACTACCTCTTACTCATAGACTATACGATAAAATCATCACAAAAATCTTAGGGAGAATATGAACTGTCGTCCGTCCAGAACAAAATTAATTAAAAGTAAGTAGTAAGAGGTGATTTAAAACTCCCTCGCCTTTGATTTGTTGTGCAATACGAAGTAAGTGTCTAACGATTAATTAAATAGACATCATATTAATCTTTTAATATATAATAGTTGTTATTTTTCTCTATCTTAGCCCCGAGACTTTTAGTTATGTCAACACCTGCAATGGGCATAAAGCCTCAAGTCACAGCAAATACTTCTTGGTACTAGAAACGTTAATAGACCAACTGGTATATAGTTGATATATTAAATTGATAAATCATGATAATGATGATACCTAATTAAATTGATCAAGCCGTCAGTCCGCCGGGTAAGACGCCAACCATCATTCCGACTTCCCGCGCTGTGCCGCGACTCCAATACCTTTCCTCCCCACAGTTTTCCGGGGAATAATACCACCTTGCTTGTGCCTAATTAGTTCAGCTACAAACTATTAATGTTACATAAATAAGAACGAAGACAAGCTTCAGTGCTGCAATATAATTTCATCTGTGTCCTTGATTTTAATGTTAAGTACCATTAAGATCACTTGCTGAGAAATATAAAAAAATTGAACTGTCGCAAACATATTAAAAGCAGCGTATACTGATGACAGTAAAAGAAATATCGAAATACATCATACGATATATTTTCCTTCCATTCGCCATGTTTATTTATCAGCTTCACGTGATACGCGGAGACCATATTTTTGTAGCAAATGGATTTCACTTGCGCTGTGTTTATGATAAAACATTTTATATTATCATAATATTATATATTGTTATAATAAAATAAATGCTGCCAATACTAGCTACCTGATGTTGTCTTTGTTTTTTTAGAGTTCCGTACCCAAAGGGTAAAAACGGGACCCTATTACTAAGGCTGCGATGTCCGTCCGTCCGTCTGTCCGTCTGTCACCAGGCTGTATCTCATGAACTATGACAGTTAGACAGTTGAAATTTTCACAGACGGTGTATTTCTGTTGCCGCTATAACAAAAAATACTAAAAAAATAAATAATATGAATATTTACGGGGGCCCCCATACAATAAACGTGATTTTTTTGCTCCCATGCAAAAGATAAGCTCCCGTTTTCGTAGATAATGGTACGGAACCCTTCGTGCGCGAGTCCGACTCGCACTTGGCCGGCTTTCCCGATTTATTCAAAGAGTATAATGTTTTTCGAGCTTATGTAGATTTCTATGTTCTTCCAAGGCTTGACTCATTTTAATGTATGATTGATTCGTCGTCAGATTTATCATGATGAGAGATTAAAAACGGGAATTTATGACAGGTATCCCCTTGGGCGGCCATATCAACTATTTAAGTAAAGCAACGTGTGCGAATATGTTGGAAAAAGATCAAACATGAATGTGACTAACCATCAATCGTCAATGAAACTCACAATCATTGGATTAATTTTGAAATCTATGAAACTTTTTTTGCTGACTACTAAGGAAGAGTCGCTAAATTGGTTTTTCTTTTATAATTTAAAATAATCTTTATGATTTTAGTGGACAGTAATAACTATCTGTTTTAATTATTCCTTATTGAGAATAAGGAATTACTTTCTACGGATCTTCAAAATGAGAACGATTTTTTTGTGTTCATCTAATGACCCATAATTATTACCGGCAAATGGATAACATTTGATTTGCATTGTTAAAATCTAATCAAGTAGAATATTTCGATAAAAACAGATTGTTTTTTATTATATACTTACGCGGTTTCAACCGCGTAAGTTTCGATCCCGTGGAAATATCGCGATGAAAAACAGACGTTGACCGATTCTCAGACTTACACACACACAAAATTTCATGAGAATCGGTCTAGTCGTTTCGGAAGAGTATACCAAGGCAAAGAGAATATATCGTCTTTATATTCCTGAGACATTTTACAATTTTATGAAACACAATTATGAGTATAAGCTATAATTCCGCTGTAGCATTGCAGTCCAATCAGGCTTTCAATATCCCCCTCTAACAAAAAAGGCAATCGCACTTGTGTCGTGGTCATTTTCCTGTCAGTGACCGCATCAGTTTGGAGATCTCGAGAGCTCTTGACCGCTGGTGGGGTGTCGCCGGGGAGCATTCAGGTCCTCTGCCTTTTAAAAACGTTTTAAAAACGTATAAAGAGTTTATACCATAAAAGAGAGAAGAGAGAGAGAGAAATTGAGAGAGAGAGAGAGAGAAATTGAGAGAGAGAGAGAGAAATTGAGAGAGAAATTGAAAGAGAAATAGAGAACGTTGTGTCTTTATGTTTAAACTTTATGGCTATCCAGACTCACAAACATTAGCAATGTTGCTATGCATACGTGTTGACTTTTTTATAGTATAAAGGGCAAACGAGATTATAGACATTCGCATAAATGCATTGTCCACTTTCCTCCTTCCTTCTCCATGGGCCACCGGCTACTTACACACTGCACGAAACGCGACAGCACAGGTGTCACTACACGCTGGTCTCGTGTAAGCGAGAGGTACCCCGCCGGTCGTGCCGGCCCAATTCGTCTACATGCAAGCATGCGGTGTGGCACTCCTTCTTCCTACACTATTAGAAAATGCATACGTGTTGACTTCCTTCTTTTCTTTTAATGGGTCAGCGTAAACTCACAAACACCACGACCGACCGTAGCTCGACGAGCACTCATAGGAATCCGATGAAGCTGTATTTTTCGCCTGTAAAGCTAATTTTTATAGCATAGTGAGCAAACGAGCAGTTGGACCCGATGCTAAGTGATCATCAACGCCCACAGACATCCGCAAGTGAGATCTAGCTGGGTTGCCGGGCGTTATGAGAAGAATTAGCTCTTTTCTCGGTCGGTAAGTTCGGGGCGATTTTCTCTTTTCTTTATTTCTTTCTTCTCTCCTTTTCTCTTTTTTTCGCATCTCCCCGCTTCCACAGCATAAAAAACACTTACATCAACACAAAGACAACAAACGGGTGCGCAATAAAAATAATCAATTCCATCAATACAGCAATAAAAGTCAATAAATTTTAAATTTTTAAAGACACATTCGGCGCAACAGACAACACACATTTATAGGGTTGTCGCCCATTGTCCAAATTCAATTTGCAACGTTAAGCTACGCCATGAAATTCGAAAGGGTTCGTGTATTCACATTGACGCTCAAAAGGATCGACAATTTGACTCACCATTAATATATTGCTTTTAAAATCACCAAGATGCTCGTTGGTGCGGAAGATAACCCTATTGGTAAAAAAAAATGTTTGTTTAAAGTATGGGTGTGGATGTTTCATGTCGCAATGTCATTATAGGTGTTATTTGTTTTGGAAGAGTTAGTGCCACGAATTGCAGCCGAGGAAGTACAATATATACGCTGTATTATTTACTAATAACGTAGAGTAAAAAGGCAACCAAGTATTTGTGGACTCGTGAAGGGAGAATGGATGAAGGCAAGCAGGCAATGTATTAGCCTCTGGTTTTGGGGATGTTTTATTTGTGCGTGAGAAGAAAAGAAGAAGAGTAGATTAGTAAATGGTGTCATATGCATCTAATATGCTATGTTGATATGGAAAAATAAATTAAAAACCAATCTGGAATGTAACGAAACAGTCGTAGTGCTTATAGAAGTGAAAACTTGATGAAAACTATCAAGTAACAGTCACCTGTAGGTATTTAGAAGCACACACTTGTAGCACACAGCGCCGCGTAGCTGCTACGAGGTAGATAGAGTACTTTCCTGATCTACACAGCATGTTGCTGACGTATGTTGCTCATGAGAATTGATAATATTTTTCCCTGTCTGAAAGCTAAAGTTGTTTTCACTTCAAAAATTGTGAATTCCGAAATCTAGCCGAATTTACCATTTTCTGACTTTCTTGCGATAATAGACCAAAATTTACTTCTCCTATTTTACTTCATTTTAATTTCTTTCAAAAAAGTTTTTGAGCTTATTATTTTATAAAATCCAGTAGCCGTATCTATAGTGTAACTGCCACTGATTCCAATTTCTTTGCAACATTTTAATGTCAGCCCGAAAAGAAATAAAATGAATAGTACTCTATACAAACCGCTAATATAAATTATAATAAGCGTGAATAAGCAGTTTTTTAGATTATAATAATAAAAATCATACAAATTCATAAAACATCTCCCTAATGAATTAATTAAATTTTATTGCAGCATTATCAACTGATTGATAGGTGTCGTAAAACTAATAGCCCTGAAAGTGTCGACTTGCTAACGTTTGATGACTGGGTATTTTATTGATAATATGCTAAATATTATGCTAATTATTGTAAACATACATTTGCAACGGTTGATTTGCTAATATACCCACATTTGCATAATCGTCGGCTATTGTCAGATGATGAATCGATGGAAAGATGCTCAATCACTTTATTTAGCAGATGCTAAATGTTTAATGTTAAATCGTAAAAAGATTTAAAAGAAATAATTCCTTTTTTAAACTTTATGTGAATGCAATAAAATAGAAAAAAATATCGTAAAATAAAAGTTTTGAAAGATTTGTGATTCACAATCATACCTATTATGGTTGGTATTTTTTTTTTTTTTTTATGGTATAGGGGGGCAAACGAGCAGTTGTAGCCATTTTCATGACTACCGACGCCCATAGACATCTGCATAGAGACTATACAGAGGCGCTGCCCCCCTTTCTCCTCCCACCTCCATGGGCCACCGGCTACTTACACACCGCACGAAACGCGACAGCACAGCTGTCACTTCACGCCGGTCTCGTGTAAGCGAGAGGTACCTCCCCGGTCGTGCCGGCCCAATTCGGCTGCATGCAAGCATACAGCGTGGCACTACCTCTTACTCAAAATTATTATTATTTTTAATGTTAAATCGTAAATTGAAGAGTTCAAGATTTTATTTTTTTTTATTTCTTAATTTTACGATTTCATAATAGAATAAATATAATCCTACTACAGGATGTAGTTGTTTTAAGGATTCGTACGTAGGTTAAGTGTGTTGAACACAAATATAAGATTTTTTGTTAGTTATATTTTCAACTTTCTCCGGAAATTAAAAATGTCACAGCGTAGTTTATTATATTTCTCGTTTATATTTTGCTATAATAATAAAATACTAAGTACTCAATAAAATATTTAGAATACTTGTAGCTTAATATATTTTTTATTATTAACATAGAAATTTAAAAAACTGCAATAATAGTTCTTGTAATATGACATATTTATTATTAAGAAACTATTGACAGGTTCTTGAACTAGGACGTGCCCACAAAGGGGCGTTATCGCCCACTTTGGGAAAGACTAAACTAGGTAAATCCCACCCCACCCCCCTCCTCACAAGGGACAAATAACACTAAAAGTGTTGGTGTAGTACTATTATATATAGTGTTTATTAATTATTAAACAGACAGCCATACAACTGTCACTAGAAGAGAAAACTTAAAACTATCTTATTAGTGTAGCCACATTTTCGTGTGCACATATACCTACTATGTTGGCGCCGCTATGACATGTGAATAAATGTGATTTTTAAATGTGTGTCACTTTAAAAATGTGAAAGTAAAGAAAGACAATAAATCAAAATTTCCCACGTTTGAAGTTGCAAGGGTTAATTTTAAAGTGCTTTAAAAAAGATTCGCCACGGTTGGTGCGGGCAAAAGGAGTAATCTTGAATTGCGTCAAGCAAGAGTGACAGCTGATGTGTGTGCAGAATTGGGACTCGTGCGAAAATGGCGACACCGTCGGTTGATGCGAGTAGACGTGGTATGACAAATTTAAATCATTAGGGTCGTGTCATACCAGCTAGGTTGTATGTCTGTCAAATGTTTTTGTTGTACAATTATTACACTCGACTGCCTATGGTCTAGTAGTAAGCATATTCACACAGCAATGTTAGCAAGAGATAGTGTGAATTGGGCAGCCACGACCGTTTAGGTACCACTCGCTCAGGCGATTCCGACGTAAAGTGGCAGCTGCGCTGTCGTGTTTCGTGATGTATGTAAGTAACCGGTTGCCCATGGAGAAGGAAGACATATTTATAAAGATGAAAGTAATATAAAAGTAACATCAAAATTATTTTTTTAAATAATGTTTTTGTGAGTTGAAAACAACTTTTTTGCATAAAACAGTTTAATAAAAACAAAGTTAAAACAAACAACCATTTTATTTTCAAAAATATAATACGAGTATAAACAATTCATTGGCAACACGTGTGTATAGGCTCTAGGTCATCAATGAGCAACATCAAAAAAAAATGAGAATGTTTGACACGGCAGCGAATCTATAACCCGGACTAAGTTTCTTTAAAACAAATTATACAATATTGTTAATCAGATAATAACTTTACAGCAATTCCATTATGGCGTTTCCATTAATATTTCATTACAATAAGTAATACCGTTCATCTCGTTTGCGACAAAGGAT
>LUGF01038395.1:539553-561953 GCA_001625245.1 Calycopis cecrops | reverse complement strand
CCCCCCGTAATTACCCCCACAGAACCGAAACGCAATCAAAGTATCAGTTTTCGTGAAAATTTAAAACGAACACAAAAAATGTTCGTCTTTTTTAAAGGTCGGTAAAAAATACCCCAATTGGATTATTACTGTAATTACGATTCCGCAGATTGATAGGTTGATAAGGAATTTAACATCATTATCCTTTTTTAGGGTTACATACAGCAAAGAAGGAACCTTTTTTAGGAAATTTCTTTGAATGAAGAGTGAAATTCGATTGGTAAATATTTAGTTATTTTATATTAGTTGGCCCATGTAGGTGAGAGGAAAAAGGAGGGCAGCGCATCTGTATAGCCTCTATGCGGATGTCTATGAGCGTCGGTAGTCATACAATTGGCTGTGACTGCTCGTTTGCCCCCTGTACCATACATAGCGGCGAAAGAAAAAAACACATAACGAACACTAATAAATAATATTTTTTATACGTCTGTCACAGAACACGTCTCCAAATGTGGAGTGTTTATTTCATCGCGAACAGAGCGTCTCCTAAATAATTCCGAGATAAGAAGTGGGGGGAGGGGAGGGGATATCGCTAACAATAACGCGCGGCGATAAAAGCGCAAGGTGGAAGCTTCTCACAAGATGCGTTGGATTTGTATGGACCTGCTTTGATTTTTGATGATTTCCAAGCAGCAATGTGGATATGATGATGCATTTTATGCAGCTGGTAAGTAGTTGTAGACCCATTGGGGGCATTGGATGAAGAAGGGCAATGTCTGCATAGCCATTAACCGCGCGGATGACCTCATTCGGCGTTTTCTAAGATTAAAATAAAAATACACGGATTTTTCTAAATGTTTATAAACGTAGTATAATCTCACTGTTTCTATGCTTAAAAATAATATTGTATTTACTACCAAATGTATTTTGTAGTCATTTACCCAATTAGGAGAAATCCGTATAAAAGTTCCTCAAAGCCGACGTCAAAAATCAACAAAAATGAAACAGTATAGCCACTAAATTCACGTCATCACTACAAATAAAACAATTTAACTACCAATGACGTAGCATATTATGTAAACAAACACACGCACTACTTAAAAAATATTTAATTCTCATCCATACTAATCTATCCCTCACGTAAAGGAAAACTTTCATCGAAATTCTAAGAAAATATTGGGTAGAGATTAGGCCATATAGTTTTATTGGGTTCTCCGCTGTATTTATATAACGCTCACGGATCTCCAATACTTATCGGGACACTTGAAAATAAATCTTTTTGTTTGTTAACACACATTTTTTCCGGGCTTTCGGAGTTTCGAGATAGGTGGAATCTTTTGATTGTAGCAATACAAACAGGATTTTTTATTGAGTAGAAAGGAGTTTATCGGTACATCTGTAGTGAGTGCAAGTTGTGGGGTTATAAAGGTTTGTAAGGAATGGTATTCGAAATTAAGAGCACCAAGAAAAGGAGAGGAGAAATAATCATAGATTTTTTCTTGTGAAAAAGATATTTTTTTTTACAATTTGAGGTTTAGTAATAGCCTAATGGCCAATTCCAGGTCAATATTTCAGAGCATGTGAAGTTTCTCATTAGTTTTCCAGATAATAATAATAATATAATAATAATATTTGTGGACTTTACACACCACGTCAGTCTAGCCCCGTGCTAAGTACCGTAAGGACTTGTGTTACAGGTACTAGACAACGGAAATATATTTAATATGCTTTATAAATTTAAGAAATTTTATATATTTAAGATTTTTATTATAGAAATACATATAATACATAGATAAACATCCATGACCAAGGCGGGATTCGAACCCGCGACCCCTGGCGCTACATGCTCAGCTTATCCGAGCCCTGTACCACTGCGCCAGCCTGGTCGCCAAAGATGAAGAAAAAGAAAAAGAAGAGATGTAATCCAATGTAAATAGTGTATGATCAAGTCGGATTACACGCTCGCCGATATGAACGAGTAATATAATAATGTTATGTCTAACTTTTCTCGTTCCTTCGATACTTTTGACACGTGCTGATGTGCAAGTAAACGTATATGACATGCGACAAGAAGAGAATGGTTTCAAAACGAATATTCGAAATAACCGAATTTTTTGAGCTGAAGCGAAGAAGTTGACGTGAAAGTGAAATCAGTGTTGCTATACGAGTGCAAAACAAGGAAGGTGACAAAATCTTATAACTGATGCGAGTCTCCGTGACTGATCGATTCGTCACATTGTTGTATATTCTAACCCGAGCAAACCTCTAATTAACATCTACTAGAACAATGCTTTGTAGTTTGTATGGGCCAGATTTTTTTTTATAATATAGGGGGGCAAACGAGCAGTTGGAGCCATTTTCATGACCACCGACGCCCGTATACATCCGCGTAGAAGCTATACAGATGCGTTGCCCTCCTTTCT
Source organism: Calycopis cecrops (assembly GCA_001625245.1). NCBI lineage: Eukaryota > Metazoa > Arthropoda > Insecta > Lepidoptera > Lycaenidae > Calycopis > Calycopis cecrops. The sequence continues at coordinate 559,551 of LUGF01038395.1, read as the reverse complement.
CCTTCGCCCTCCATGGGCCACCGGCTCCTCACATACCGCACTAAACGGAAGAGCACAGCTGTCCCTCTACGCCGGTCTGCCGTCATGCCGGCCCAATTCGACTATATGCATGCATGCAGCAGATTAAGCGAAACGGCTTAAGATGCATTTACTACACTCTTCGAGTCCTCGTCTTACCATACCCAAACAGGCACCAGATTTGAACCCCCAAATAAAACATGGTCGTCCCAAAGAGAACTGGTAGCTTTCTATACCAAGGCGTATATTTCGCAATAATTTCACATACCTTTCAAGTGATACAAAAGCGTAACCCGCGACCAGTCTGTATCATAAAATTTTATATCAACTCATTGTGAGATGCACTTCCTCTGCTACAGCATCCACTTCTTCATACAATTCAAATTCATAACAATTATAGAGCATGTCCATCGACATAACAGCGGGACTCGGTCTGCGGCGTCGTAAAACTTTATGGTAACGTCGCGCACGTGCGCTGTCCCCCATGTTTATGGTTATACGCCACGGTTAGATGATGATGGACAGGAGGTGGGACCCTCGCCGGCATCTGGTGCCATTGTTGAAATACCATAAGAGGTACCATTAGTGGAATTAAGCATGGTGAGCTATGATGAAACATGAAAAGTAGCGATTTGGGTATGTTGAGTTTCTAGGGTTAAAAAAACACTAATGTCGGAATTCAGGAATACAATAATTATAGCAAATAAATTGCAAATTAAGTCACAAATTAGAAAATGATTTATATATTTTATTTATCCGTAATCCGTTTCCGTATCCGTGTCCGTATCCGAACACCATTCGTTGACCATGACTGCGGTTGAACATCCAGTGGAGATTGGATGCGAATAGAGATTAGGTTTATAAGCCGATTAGTATGAATAATAATGTTGTTTTTTCAATTGTAGAGTTTGGGACAGATAAAAGAACTGGACAATATATCCTAACGTCAATGAGATGGGAGTTGACAGTTTAGTAAGGTGTTTACTACCTTAAGGCAATATGAAAGGTAGGTTGAATGCATAAAAAAATTATAGTGCCTTTCTTAACGAACAAGAGTTACCTAGAGTCAACCAGCTTTGTTTTCTCCCTATTCATACACGTGTAAACATTGATAAATAACTTTATCTAAAAATATTAACGTTCTTCCAATTTTAGCCGATAAAAAAAAAAACCTAGGTTTTCGCTTAAAAAATATAAAAAATGTAAGCTGTATGTAATTATTTTATAATTCGTTTTAATTAATTTTTTTACAATTTTTTTAACAAATAAATCAATATTATTAAGATTCAATAATAGCTTTTGATAGTCACGTTTACCAGTGGTACTGACGATGTTAGAGCCACACACGCGACTTTTAGACGCGACGACTGGCGACTTTGCAACTGCAGTCGCAGGATTTGGCGACTCTCTGAGACCGGTCGCGATTGTATTTAGGTATTAATTGACATTAATTGACATACATTAGCGTCTAAAGCTGGCTTTTCACTGCGCGTGCTACTACGCGCCGCGCCGCTCCACGCGCAAGGACGCGTCAAGCGACACACCGCGCCACCCAACGGAAACTGGCGCGGCGCGGCGCGTGCCTTCTAGCTTCAAACCACTAAACCTCAGTTTGATTCAGACTGTGAGCGCAGCGCACTATCTTGTGAGTCGAATTGCCACCTCCAGCCATGGAGCAATGCCACTGAAGAAGAAGGCATGGCTGTTGCATCAGCCATTTTTGTCTTATTTTGTGGATATCGTATACTAAATAAAATTAACAAAAAGAAACAAAGTTAAAAATTCAGCAATCGTTTCATTCGGCCACTCCATATTTACAGTACCACAACGTCGGACGAGTCAAGATTAAATGAACGAGTTCAATCGTGTTTGTCTAGGCAGGCACACGCCGCGCCGCGCGCGCCCGCGCCGCGCCTTTGAAGTTACCGACTTTTAGCGGATAGGTCGCGCCACGCCGCGCCTACCCGCGCCGCGCCGCGCCTAGCTCTTCACACTGCGCGAGGCGCGTGCGGGCGCGGCGCGGCGCGGGCTAACACGCGCAGTGAGAAGCCAGCTTAAGTCGCCGCGTCTGGCGTTTTGAAGTATGCGCTCTCCGCGACTAGTCGCTAATAATCCAGCGACTAAAAAGCTACTGAGTCGTTGGTCGCCGCGTCTAAGTCTCATATGTGATAACACCTTTAATGACAAAATACCAGACACCGTTATGGTACTGAAATGGCAGGAATAACATTTTATAGTTGGGCCGCAGAAATAATAACCGGCCATAATTCAATTAACAGGGGAATTGGACGTAACATCTAACTGTCGGCTCGTTGAGTTAAATGGTCAAATGGTTGGACCTGTAGCGGACGGGGTAATTTGATTATGTGACCATTATGTAGCGCATTTATATGGATTATCTATAGTTAGGGATATTATATGTATTCGCTCGATATATTTTATAACGTATTACTTAATATAAGATGAATAAAAGAGGATAGAAATAAAAAATGAAAAAAGAAAAGTGATTTCGATCGATCCTTGTATTTCTCGCGACGGAGGCTATTGTCCTCTCAACTGAGCTGTTACACCTTAGATTTGAAATTCACCTAGGTACGTGTTCTAATGATATTGTAGCAGTTTTTTTTTATTCATTGAAAACATCGATAAAAAAAATCTAAAAAACCTACCTAGGTTGATTTATCGCCCTCGAAACCCCCTGCGTTCTAGATTCTATAAAAATCGTTAAAGCTGTTTCCAAGATTCATATTGTATAGTAATATATGTATTATATACAAGCATTGCTCGTTTATCTGTGATATCTACGAGTGCTATTAGTGTTTCTTTGTCATGGTTCACGCTTGGTCGTGGTGGTAGGGCTCGGAGGCCTCAGGTGAACTTAGCAACTGGTGTGAAGTAAAATAACCCAGTAGAATGTTCTCATCAGAAGAAAGTATATAAGCCAGTAATCTGCGCAGACAAGAGAACCTTAATTTGCACTATATAGACGTTGTTCTGTGTGTAGGATAACATCTTTGTGAAGAAGGCGTCGTTTTTTTAGAAATGAGTTGCGTTGTTTAACTGCTTCAAGTAATTAGAGCTTCAAATCAGCCTATCCACTCATCCACTGCTGAACGTAGGCTTCCTCCATAGAGCGTCAATCGATCATCCATCCAACACCCCGATCTTGGGCAGACCCTAAGGGGCATGTGCAATGTCTCTAAAAGTCGGGGATATCTGACAGAGCATGAGGCTTCTAAGCTCCATCTTCTGGACTCGGGCCATAGGGCTCAGACAAAATTAGTCGTCTTAGTTGGTGAAGCCGATGTAAATTATTGTTAGTCTCTGTGCTGATGTGAGTGTGTGTGTGTGTGTGTTTGTGTGCTTCGTCTACATACCCGAGCTAGTAATTGGTACCGTAAAAGAATATAATAATAATAAAAATGTATGTAATAGACGATCCATCTGCGCGGGACAAAACATTATAGTGCAAAAGTGTGCGCGCAAACACAAGCTCATTCTCATATTCCAACAGGACGGCAGTCCAACTTAACGTACTCTCCGAGGCACGGGGGTATAACACCGCCAACTTCCTGACTCCGGATTGTTATTTGAAATTGAAAAATCCCAATAACACTTTTTGGTCCGACCTGGGACCTCACTGTCTGTGGTTGAACACGCTTACCACTAGACCACGAGGCAGTTAAAAGAATATAACCATGTGGAATACTCCGATATTTTATATTCCATAACTAGATCAAATACTTTCCCACGTAAATCTAACGTTGTTGACAGCCAGTCAAACTGTTAACAGGATTACAACCCTTCAGCGACTGACCACTGGACAGTTGTCAATAACTAATTGTCCGTGGGAATGGGATGTGTACGTGTTCAGTCAGTGAGACGGTGTCTGTATCTACAATTGTTCGGACATAATACTATTATCATAGTAGCTGGATACATAGTAATATTGTAAAGTTGGAGTGTGTTTGGTTGGACGGGCTATTTACAAAATAACATTTCACTTCGATACATCTCAACGAAGACTTATAGGCTATATAATAATATGTACTATCAGACTACGATAAAAAAAACCGAAGTTTTGTAGGTTAAACCGCAGGGCAGGGCTGTTGCAGTGTGTATGGATTGAGATAAATCTGAATAATAAGTGCAGGTATATGTGTATATTATCATTAGGGATACGTAAATTTCGTTTTTACGAAATAGATGCGATAAAGGCTAAATCTGCATTTTATTTGCGATAAAAGCGAAATTTGAAAATTAAATACTTTCGCATTCATTCTAACCAGTAAAATTCAAGTTCAAATTACATTCGTATCAGAATTCTGCCCGAAAATTATGAAACTAATTGACAATTTAGAAGGTTCAAACTTATTCGTTTGCACACATTTTGTGGAGTAAATGAAAAGATTTGACTCCTCTCTTCAGCGGCAATGTGAAGTCTCTTTTGGCGAAAAAACAATGAATATTTTATCAACCCAAAATTCTGTCGATCACAGCAAGATGTCAAGGACAGCAGGTCAAAAGAGCTTGGATAAATTGTTGGTACACATGGGGCCGAATCCAAGAAATGAGTGCAACAAGAACATTGGCAGATTATTTTGTCCATCGGAAGCAGCAAATGTGCCCTCTTTTTCTGTCAATTCAAATTCCATAGTGGAAAGCTTCGCAAAAATTCCGTTTTTCAAAAGTGGTACACACACAAGAAGAACTAATTGACGGGTACTCTCATTTTCACAGACAATTACTTCGACTGATCGGTTAAGAAACTCCTGTGGATGTAATGCAAGTTTTAGTTGCATCAAAATCTTGCTACCCTGGATTTGCAAAAGCAGCTATTCAATGTCTCAATTGCCCTGTCAATAGTGTTGATGCCAAGAGGTAATTTAGTATCTACAACATTGTCGTAACTGATCGCAGGCAAACAAACAAAAACAAAAAAAATATCATTAATAATATGCAAATGTATTTGTATTTTTATATTTTTTACTTTTACATATCACAACATGAGGCCCGCTGAGTTTGTTTAGCCGGTTTTTCTCAGGACAGGGCTAGGGTTGAACCGGTGGTAGATTTTATTGTTGACGTTCAAAAAGTAATTCCTGTAATTCTATTTTGAATAAAAACTTTTTGATTTTTTGATTTTGATTTTGAATGAAAGATGAAAATGTAGAAATTACTACAATGCTAGCCTTTAATTGAATTTTTAACACTGTATTTTTTTTGCGAAATAAATGCGAAATTATCTATTTTGAATTTTTTTAAATGCGAAATCACGATTTTTTATTTGCGAAATTTACGTACCCCTAATTATCATAATTATATTATCATTATTAGCATTTTTTCGTCTATTTTATTAAAACAGCACTGCTTATCGCGTATTACAAGCTGGGAATTAATTATTATTTATTATATTAAATATACGTATTTTTTTTATTTTAATAGTACAAGGGGACAAAAAATCGGAGCCATTTCCATGACTACACACATCAGCATATAGGCTATAAAGATACTATTTCCACTGTCTAGGTAGGTGTCTGGTCTAGGTATAGTGTAATGGAGAGGTACCTCCAATGTGAGCGTGAATGTGAGTGAGCCAATTAAGCTAATTAGCAGTGTAGCACTACCTCTTATTATTATACTCTTACTACTTTATAGGTATTTTATCAAGACTCGCATACAACAAACTGGGAACTAATAATTAGATTACATAAGTAAATAGTATTTATCTACTAGCTTCCGCCCGCAGCTTCGCCCGCGTGAATTTTGGACTTAAAAATGGAGTTACTATACATATAAACGTTCCTCTTGAATCACTCTATTTATTAAAAAAAACTCCAATCAAAATATGTTGCGTAATTTTAAAGATCTAAGCATACGGATACACAGACAACGGAAAGCGACTTGGTTTTATACTATTGAAGAAGAACAACATCGATATTTAAAATATAAATACATTGCGGTACAAGTGGACAGAGGAAATTCTATTAAAGGTCCGGTCCAGTAATCTGGTTTTACGCCGCCCTCGAATGTCTTTGAAACTGTTAACGAAATTATCGGAGTGTGGGAAGAGGAATGTTCACAAGGATTTAAAGAGGTAATAAACATCATCATCAATATCTTGTCTGCAGCTTTATTGGTCGATAATATTAACATACAATAAGAGAAAATGAGCGGTCTGAGTCATTTGGCCCCTAGCTGGAGTGCTCCTTTCGAGGACTGAGGCCAGAGGTCAGGAAACCTGACCCCATTGCACGGTTCCGATGTAGCAGGCACTGTTTAGTCGGCAGTCCCCAAGGAGTATAAGTCTGGCCTTTTCACCAAGGCGAGACTGACGCTGGAGGGATCCAGTTGCTTGTGGATCCGGGAGTGCAAAGCCGACATAGCCCCTGTAGGTGTTTTCAGTCGCTATAATTGAAGGCTCCTGCATATACAAGGATAATGTGATTAATAAAATTAAAAAAAAATACAAACAAAATATACATTTGTACATGTGTGGTCCAAGCTCATATAAGGCTCTATTAGAAAATGTCTACGCCATGTTCGACAATGACGTCACAACTCGCCAGTTGTCTATGGCGTTATGTTTTTTAATAAAAACTATCGGAAGTGTCCCGTTTAATCCCCCGCTCGTAAATGTTTACGAGCGCTGGTTGCGGTGCGAACGCGGCCGGGTGACGCCGGGGGCTCGAGCTAGTGTGGTAAAGGAGGGTGCACGTGTGTCGAGGCACTTGTAAGGCGCCATGCGTAATTGTAGCCGAATTGGGCAGGCACGACCGCGGAGGTACCTCTCGGCTACACGAATTCGACGTGAAGCGACAGATGTGCTGTTTCATTTCGTCCGGTACGTTTTTAGAAATGCAACCCCTAAGGGGGTGAAATAGGTTGTTGAAGTTTATATGGATTTTGTAGAAATTAAACGCGAGTGAAACCGTGGAGCACAGCTAGTTTATTAAATGGGCGTATTGCACTCCTTTCTTTTATTTGCCACTAGAAAGTCAAAAGAATCTGTATCTGAAGTTGTATGGGGTTTATCTTGGCTTTAATTATTTATTGGCGTTTAACATTTAGTAAGAGATAGTAAGATACTTTCTTCTTCTTTAAATTAAGAGCATAGCTCTTGTCGGTGGAGTCTCTTCCAATTGGCCCTGGCCCTCGTACGCCACGACGTTCAATTTCTCTTTTAGTTGGTTAACTAAACTGTAGGTTAGTGTGGCACTATCTCTTACTAAATTTTCAATGAAAATGTTCGTACAGTGTACAGCCAGCTTTAAACAGTAGATATGTCCTCGCCTCCAATATTGCCACTTATTGTATTTTGTATTATTTACTCGCTTTACGAGCACCAACTTATCTCCTATGTTTTGACGACTCCAATTTTTATGTCCTCCATTTTCCACTTCGACCGACCCGCGGATTTTTATTGCAGACATAACAAGTTTGGTTGTTTAATTAAAATTTATGTGTTTGTTCAACTTATGTTATGGAACTCCTGGTCATTAATAAACTGCTTCGGTAGCTTCTCTAAACTGAGGTAGGACTGTGACTGTGTGAAGTGATTCCAGTGCTTCCCAAATTTTAAAGGCTTGGGTTTCTTGGATGTATGGAACGCCATCTAAAGATCAGTTTTACAAGCACATTCATTAAACAGTATAGTATCATTTAACGTATTAATAAAAAACATATTGATGAATACGGATTCGCAGGTAAAAAAGATAGACATTGACATACACAAAAAATAAAATTACAATCCAAATTTTTTATCTAGTTCGCTATTTTTTAATGACAATGTAGCCAGTACACAATAATGGATTATTTTTGACGATTTTTTATTTTGTTGCAATTAAAAATTCGAAGCCCGTACGTCCATTGAGATTTATCAAATAGTTTTCTTACACTATATTTCAATCGTCCCGAAAATGCTTAATCAGTATAAGAAAAGTTTAGTTCTACTTAAAACCATAAATAGTTTTTTTTTCGCTAAATCTATCTCAACTTAAAATACCCACTTATTGGATTTTTTTAACTATTCGAAATTCAAACTTCAAAAATCTATTCCAAATTCAAACTGAATGAAATCCTGAGAATTGTCAAATTGTTTTCATTACATCATATTTCAAAGCCGTCAAGTAAGTGCGTCATTAGATTATATGTTTTGACAAACCATTAGGTCCGGGAGACGGGCGATGTGACAATACTGAACTCGCGGGGTTATTGACTATTGACTGCTATTGACAGATGCATTTTACAGTTGATAACTCAAAAATGATATTTAATAAACTGTCATGTACTTAATGGTCTTTAATATAATAGCTGATGGTCCCGACTTTGTCTACTTTGTTGAAAAAAATCATAATAATTATGTCGGTGAAAACGTGAGTATGAAATATATTGAAGTAGAATTAAATATTATAAAAGTTACATTGTTTATATATGCAGATTAAAAAAAAAATTACGCATTAGTTTTATTAAAATGAAAGTATGAACTTTAACAGATTATTAAGCGATTTAGACCATTTGAATCAAAGTTTATGCTTCCAAAAATTCTTAGTCACAAAATTATTTTTTTGCGTAAAATTTTGCCACGGCAAGACAAGTCAATCAAATCAATGTTAGATCTGATTTTAATAAAACTATTTAATAATATTTCGTCATCATTCAATCATGAATCCTGAAGTTTTAGAATAAGAACATTTAAAAAAATATAAATATTTACTATTTTTATTATAAATCTATGTAACCATGACGTGGACGCCTATAGATGAGCATTGATCAGCCTGCATAGTTTGGAAGACATTTCCCCTCATGTACGGTAGCAGATGGGGGTAGATAGTCACCATCGTGTGTAGCAGACGCACAATTACTAATAGACGCAAATTAACTAAAAAGGGTTAATTTAAGTCCGATAATTATAAACTAACGCGATGTAACCCGATAAAGATAATAAACTAATTAAAAGTGACATTTCAAAACCACTTACGCAGGCACATGCACTATGTACGCGATAATTAATTAATTTAACCCCCTCACAGCGGCGTGGGGTAATTTCGTCATTCGGTGATGCTAAATGCAGCTGATTATGTATTTTCATATTAACACTCTAATTGTTTTCATAAAGTTTGTTTATTACTAGCGTATAGCGTTGGAAATGGTCTGATTTTATTTTTCTCTTTGTTACAAATTATTTCAGAAATAAAATAAAATATGGAAATGTAATAATAATAATTATTTTATTCTAGCTGCGCCCCGCGGTTTCACCCGCATACATTTCGATCCCGTGGAAAATAGATAATCATCCCATGGCATCCCATATTAAAATTTTTTTCGGGATAAAAATTATCGTATGTGTTCATCCTAGTTTTCATGAAATGGCACACATATAGAAAGCTATGTGTGTGACAAATTTCATGAAAATCGGTTCAGTAGTTTTTGCGTAAAGGAGTAACAAACAAACATACAAAATTTCGCATTTATAATATTAGTAGGACAACCATTTCAATAACATAAACACAATATCTTACGAAACAGATGAAACAGTATTTAGATACATTGTGGGGTAACCTCTAAACTCTGTGTGTAGTAATTAAAGTAATTTAAACATTACCCTACGTCCGGCTAAATCAGAATATGACCCATAACGTTATGGGGTTTGGTTTGACAATAATGTCTTGGATGTGTCCATTAGCCGTCGGACGGTTAAAATTTAATCTCGTACGGTGAATCATGTTACAATGTATTTAATGACTTGAGAGAAATACTTTATTGGCTATATTTACCGTAACTTTGTGATGTGATTTAGTGTCCGTTTTAGATGTCTGTTGTAAGTTTTGACTGCAATTTTTATGGTTTATAGTGCAAATAAGGAATCTTATCGTTTTATTGTAGATCGTATTTGGTTTCGGAAGTATTTTCAATATTTAAAATCTTTTACTTTTTTTATTGGATAGAACGCCATACAAAATAATATATTTATTATTATTGGAGTATTATAATAAGTGATTCCTACTTACATCTATGTACAAAACAAGACGCTGACGATCTAACGTTTTTTTTATCTTAATTTTTATTCGGGATTATTATTATTAATATATATTATTCAGTCAACCCATCGTATATTAATATTATAGAAAACTTTACACAAGGTTAAACACGTCATCATTGTTACAATATAGTATAAAATAAAGTCGCTTTCAGGTGTCTGTGTGCTTGCATGCTTAGATCTTTAAAATTACGCAACAGATTTTGATGATTTTTTTTGTATTGATAGAGTGATTTAAGAGGAAGGTTTATAATATTATGTATACCTACGTGTCCGAAATCCACGCGGGCGAAGCTGAGGGCGGAAGCTAGTATAAAATATAAAGAAAATGAATTACTGTACATAAACCACCGCGTTATATTTCAATCATATCCTAGGCGGATATTATTGAAATATAACGCGGCGGTTGCCTTTATAAAGAACAAAATGGCCGTCATAGTTGAATCTCAATACTATCGGGTAGTAAGAGTGTTTATGACCGAAACTCCTACATGCAGAACAAAATTAATATAGTTTTTATACCTTGAATAGGCTCAATAAAGGTTGTCATTTTGTTCAACAGGAAGGTAGTTCTGTTTTTATGTGTATGTTGTAATATATGCTACATATAATTCTTGATTCAAAAGTAACGTAAGATATTTTGTTAAAATATTTTAATAAAAATAATTAAAAAACAAACAGAGAAAGGCCGAGGAAGTAACAAAATACATCATAAGTACATCTGATCTTTGTAATTTTTTAATTTTAAATATTATCTGAAAACGTACCTACATAAAAAAACTTTTTTAGTGATCAATTTTCTTTTACTGGACAATAAAATAAATAAGTCTATTGTCAGTAAGTGAACGAATGATTTATCTTATTACCTTTGTATTTTACAATAAAAGTGTTAGTCAAGTGTGTTCTGGACAATTGTTAGTAACCAAAATTGGCATGTCCGGGTCCAAATGACCCACGAGTTCACGGCCCATGTACTTTTGGATTATTTTCGTCCGGGGTCTAAACGCTATAAAATTCGTTCCGGCGCCACTCGAGGGGTCAATTTTAGATAATATTATAAAATACTGTACTGTCATTGTGTCAGTAAGTTATGTTATTGTGCTTGACGAAAATGACATCCGTGAGCGTTATGAAAATACGACTTACATTGAATTTCATCTTTTGAGAATGCAGAAATGTAAAATATTTTTTTATTTTTTAACTAAACAAAAAATGTTTTGAATAACTCCTAGCTTGTTTCATCAGGGTTTGTTTCACAGTTTAATTTATACGTCTACCTTTCTTCCTGTTGATTGGGCTTTTGGTTAAAAAAGGTACAACTCTGTGATAGGTATTGACTCTGACTTCTCCTGAAAATCTCCAACATCTATATGCCAACTAAATTGTTAATGAGTTGTCGAAAACGACGTTCAAGAAACATTGCGGCTTCATATCTCATTCATCTTATTAACATAATCACATTATATCTATTAATAGTTTTACAGTTAGAAAAGTGTCAATTTCATTCACGCTTTTTACAATCCATTGCATAACGACAGATAAATAATATTATTTCTAATAGTATTTACAATTATTACACAAAACATCATTTGTCAATCATAATAGATGGGGTTGGGCGATTGTTAAATATTATTTTAACCATTCAAATATCCAACCGTAACTTAACCACAACAAATGATTAAGAAAGTTATTAATCAATATACAATACAATCAGAAGTTAAAGTGACAATTGCCAAAGAGATATGCGCTTTATGTTATTACTGCAGTACCTATAGGGTTATATTGCCATTGACGTTAAATAAAAAATAGAATGAGGATTTTTTCTATAGCAAAGGGGAGTAATTGGAGCCATTCGGTGACTCTACATCTGCATATACAGATTCGTTGCTCTTCTTCACCTCAATCGCTAAATATCAAGAATGGTAACCGCACGAAATGCGACAGCACAGCTTAAGGTGAAATCACGTGAGTGACAAGTAGCTATATCTGCTTTCGGTTGCTATTCAGTAAAGCACTACCTGTTACTAAAATCCTTTGGTACCTTATAAGCGGCTATGGATGTAATGAGACTTGCAAAATCACCCGATTCAAACCAAGTTGGAATCGGGCGATTTTGTGAGAAAATTTTTAAATGCGATGTTTCATCGCAGAAATTTATGCTATTTTATGTTACTCTGTTGTTATGTCATAAGACATAAACTATATATAGTATATTTATTACTACATAGTCTTTTGTGTTGCGCCCAAATATTTTTTTCTTTCTTTCTTTCTTCCTTCCTTCCTTTCGTTCTTTCATTCTTTCTTTCGTTCTCTCGTTCTTTCTTTCGTTCTTTCGCTCTTTCGTTCTTTCGTTCTTTATTTCCTTTCTTCTTTCTTTCTTTCTTTCTAATTTCTAGGACCCTAATCCTTTATTTATTCTACACACAACAATATCTATGGCTAAAGCGATTGAAATAATGCTAATGTTTTTTACGCATCGACTGCTGGGGGAGAGTTTTTTACGTAAATGGAATTTTGACGCGATGGTGATATTGGGAATGGATTGACCGAGAGGAGACAAAATTATTGGGCGCGGAGCCGTTAAGTGTTGATCCGATTACAATAGAATGGGTTACAATTGAGTTATATTTTTGGGTGTTTTCGCCCAAAAAACTCTCCCTTCTAGGCCGCAAATAAATAAAATGGAACTAGTGATATATTGATAATGTTAATGATAAGTATTGTAGAATAATTTGATTAGAATACAACTATCGGTTATGGAGTTGTTAATAGACAACCGAAAGCGAGCGGGAAAAATGTGACCTGCGTTGGTTAGTAGGTATCTTGTTTTTTTTTGGTTTTGCGCTGAAATACATTCTTGGTACCAGCAGCACTGAATGGGTTCCGTATGTGGGGCCCGCGAGTGAAACGATTTTACTATAACCCTGCCGGATATGTGAGCAACAGTCATCTCAACTACTAGGATGTGCTCATAAGATGTACTGTTAAACTTAATCTTTGTTATTATTTCTTTATCAATATTTCCCCTTACAAAATTTTACTCCCCCTTTGTAATACTCCATTCAGATAAATTACAATTCCGAAGTTTTATTTCTTTAAAGTAGTCCTATCCACAAAAATATTGAGCTATATGACAATGTTTTTGGGTAGTTTTCGGTTTTGTACTTTTAATAAATTTGTGATCTGAAAAAACATGGATTTGTAATACAACTACAGATTTTTATGTATTGTTGGCAACGCTTTTTTATGGTAAAGCAACGACACCGTTACATGGTGTATATAATACCAAAAAAAGCAATATTTTTAGTTACCGATTGCCTGTTGCTTGAGATAATATTGTTTATTAACGATAATTTTTCCGAGAGTGTAGAAGTTGAACAAATAAAACCTATAATTGCAATAAAGTTTTAATTTTCATAGTATCCAAACTTTATTGTTCTGATGAGTCATCGTGTTTCCAAAATCCAGTAATTGTAAAAATAGGTATCAATTCGTAGTTAGAACCCAGAAACCAATTTAAAATTTTTACTAAATAAAAAGACGATTCGATTATAAAATCAATTAGGAATATAAAAAAGCGTTAAAGGCGTCTACGATTACAAATCAGATGCAACAATTCACCAAATTTAAACCTCGTAACGTTAAATGGACCGGCATCGAACCCAGAACATGTGTACTTGCATACGACTAATGGATTTAAAATTTATTGTATCACCACCCACTTTGCGCGCCAAAATTCTAATGGTGACAGGCGAAAATATACTTTAAGAGGTATAAAATAAAATACAAAAATGTTTCGTTACTGTTAAAAGGTCTAAAATTATTTTGGGAATATTTCAAGAGCCTATGACGGTACTACGAGTATTCGACTCGAAAACATCTCTTATGTTTTCGAGTCGAAATTGTAGTTCCCATGTGAGCCTAAAATTATTCAGTTCTTTTGTAACATATATTATGAAATCTTAATCTTAAGTCTACCTTGTACACGGGGATACTACCTGAGTATGTTTAATGTACGCTTGAATTTAAGCAGTTAGTGTAGCTAAAAATTGAATTCTTATTAAATATTTTATCAAGCGTAGAAGTACGTATAAAAAATACGCAAAATGAAGATTGAAGCTAGAATAAATACAAAATTATATGAAAGTACTTTAAGAAGTTCAGCTCTACGGCAAAATCTACTGTAACATAATATTATTATAATGAGCAAGGAAAGGAAAAAATGTAGCCGAAGATCGAGGCCAGTGGCTATATTATACAGGGAGAGGCCTGTGTCCAACAGATGACTGGAATACTGACTGATGATGATGATTTTTTAAGCGTAGCGTCATTGTGATGGCAAAGATTCTAGCAGTACAATCTATTATCATGTAACGCTAATAGAACTTCATGACTATTTAAATAATTATTGCTTGATTCGAGTTCGAGTAATAGTAGTAACTGTTATTTTGAGGATGTGTTCAGCAAAACATGCGATTGTCAAGTTTTTGAGTTATCTAAATGCCTGCACGTGTTATATTAACAAGGGTGGTGTGGTTTATAATATAAATAAAATTCCTGGACAATTACTATTGGTAACGTTATCGAAATTTATCTTTCGTCAGCTTACTGCAAGAACTCAATAATTGACATTTACAGAACTTTAAAAAATCAACTTTATATAAGTTTCTCAAAGTTTTGTAAATGTGAATTAATGAGTTCTTGCAGTAAGCCGACGCTTTATTCGACTGGCGCTAGCCCAATTTGTTTTATTATTATAATCAGAAGTAAGTAGCGTTCGTTCGTTTTCCTGCCGATTAATTGAACGAACTAACTGCATATATGTATTTCCATTAAATTTAGGAACGCATTTCAAGTCCTATATACAACTAAAAACAATATCGCTCTGCGTGCTGACTAGTGGCCAAGTGGACAGATGACATCGTAGCATCATGAGAGAATAGTTGATAAGAGGTCAGGCAGACAGAATCGGACAGATCCTGGGTATCCTGAGTAAAAGAGGAAGGGCATATACCATGCATGGGTAGATATTGGTTGATAAGGTAAGAAAAGTCTAAAAATGTATAAATTAAAAATTAAATTATTCTTTAGTGTCTAAAAATCTGCATACTTGAATAACCCTCAAAAACACGAAGAAAATAAGAAAATTTCACGATCTCGATGCGATAAAAGAAGTGGAACTGGCGTTCGGCAATACGTCGACGCTAATTCGTAGGAAGTTCCTCGTAAAGTTTTATGACGTCATCGACTTCCGAGGAGTGGAAGGGTTCCGTATTCAGCGATCTGCTTGTTTATTACATGTACTGTGCTAACATGCTTGAGGGTTGTGATATTGTTAGCATCAGAATGCAGCCGAATTGGCTAGCACGACATATTATCTCGCTTAAATAGAGATAGCTAGGTTTTCGTGTTTCGTACAGATTGTGTACTCACTAACTATAAGAAATACGAAATCCTATCGTCAGCCCCATTATAGACTGCCGGCTACTCACAAATAGTATGAAACGCAAATACTTGCTCTTACTAAAAAAGTAATATAGACTACTAAAACTTAATGTACTATACAAACACAATAATTAAAGAAATTTTACTTTTTGCCTACCGTAGGTGTTACAATCCAAATGAAAGCTAAAAGTTAAATTTTTGAGAGATCCTTGCATAATATCCTTATTTCAACCAATATAAAATCTTTTAAAATTAAATTAAAAAATTCTTACTTTAAAAAAAATTGAGTGGTCTATTTTATATCCAAGACAAATTATAAAATTGATAATGATGAATGAGAATGTAGCAATATTACACTCATTAAACTTACAAACTCACAATAATATACAATAAGAATACAATTTAACCCGCTGCTGATGTGGGGCCTTTTACTGCCAGGATAAAACTCTGAAATTCCCCAGTTGATTCGAGCTTTGTTAAAAACCGCATTAGACACATTTATCGGAGACGCCAGTGAGCTTAAACACATTAACAGTTAACACACCTGTGTGTCTCAAACTTTGATGTTTTTACTGTTCGTTTTTATAGTAATTCTTCTTGTAAATATCATCATCAGCAGGAAATGCAAATTTCATAGATCACTCAAGGCAAGAGACTTTTAATATTCTTTATTTATGTGGTAATTTAATATTGTTTATGAATACTTTTTGTTGTCGAACTTAAGAAGTTTTATTTTATTAATTTAATCTTAAGATTATCGTTTATTTCATACAAAAATTACATATGATATCTTTAAATATATAATAATTAATTTAATATCTTTAATATCTTATAATAATACACATAAATATTGTATATATTTACGTTACGCACTAGTGTATTGTTAATGAGATAATATTTTTTAATATAATTTTACTTTATATGTTTTATAACCGAGGTTTTTTACATCTCGATTGTCCTATCTCTAAATTATTGCAATTCCTGCCGTATATTGGATCTTTTCGTTCATTCACCGCAAGGGTAATGGTCTTATGCTTCTAAAAAGAAAAAGATAGCTAGGGCAAATTTTAAAGTAAATTCGTCTCATTAAACACAGTAAACACTTTAGGAAGCGGTGCAACATTTGTCACAATTTAACAGTGAAACTGCATCAACATCACAACGTCCCCAGACGTTGGGCTTGCGGAAGCGAAGTTGTAAATTTTTACAACTCCCGGTCTCTATTACCGGCGCAGCGCTGAAGGGTTGAGTGTGCGAATCGAAATGGGAAAATATACTTAGTACCGCCCCTGTTGTGTATGGCATGTATGTTTATGTATGAATGTGATTTAAAAAATAACTCCTAATGTCGATTTGACCCCAATGTGCGAAATTTAGTTAAATAAATATTTTGATTAATGGCTGGATTTAAGCCTATTTTAATGAACAGCAATACCGATCCCCGTGCTACTCGTATCCACCCGGAATAGTTTGAGAGCGAGAAAATTCCATCATTATCATTAGCAGTAACCACGTCCACTGCAGGACATAGATCTCCCCAGGAAACGACAAGGATTTTCCACCTTTTTTTGGTAATTTACGTACGCTACCCAGAAGTCGGATATGGTACTGTGTCGGATTCGGCTCGGCCTCTTATAGAACATACTGATGAAATAATCTCCCATAGTCCAATACCGTGATACTGATGAAACGTTTGAAGTTGTCAAAAACTTTGCTGATGCAAATTTTCCATCGTGTACATCAGAGACTACTAGCCTGACAGAGGCTGATGATGATGATAAGCCTCGAGAGTAACAATAATTAAACTACGTTTTATTAGCCGATAAACGTCGACAGTTATATAGACGCACCGCCAATTATAAGTTAATTAAATTCATTAGATTTAACTTTACGTACACTTATAATTAGTCGTTAACTTAAATAATCTTTGTCTATAATTATACGCTTTTTAATATATACATTTATTGAAAATTCTATTAATTTTAATTTATAGGTATTTAAAGAATACCACCTAGATCTTCCGAAGTCCACTGCTGTGAGCTATAAGATAGTCCACTGTGAGAGACGGCCGCGGCAGACTGGAGAGAAATCAGATGCAGGACCGGCGGCTTAACGTGCTCTTCGAGGATGTAAACACCGCCAACTTCCTGTCTTCGGACTGTTATTAAAAATTGATAAATCCCAATAACAACGTTCTGTCCCACCCGGGATTCGAAACCGAGACCTCACATCTGGTTGAAATGCAACTACATCACGAGGCAGTCTGATTAGGAACCTATTTAATCACAGTCTATATCTACATATGAATGTGCGACTAGAACTGATTCTCTAGTAGCCTCGGGGCGACTGGATAATAGTCCGTCCGACCGGGTCGTGTAAATACTAATTAACCATTATGTAGCGGATCATGATTTGTAAAGCCTGCTTTACATTGCACGATTTAAGTCTAAGGCCTCACCATTTAAACGTTCGTGTTATTTCAAGTACATATTTCAAAAGCTATAAAACCCTTTTTAATGATTTTTGTGTTAGATAGTTTAGATAACAGTTACTTGTCAGTAATTATTTACGTTCATTTAAATAATTTAATTTTTATTTTTGTTTCTCCACTTTAACTTTTTGCACATCTGCTGCTGAAGCTCATCAAAATGACCGGTATAAGCAGATGGGTTCCCCCCTTCCTCCTTCTTTCTCCACAGGTACCTCCCCGGTCGTGCCAGCCCAATTCGACAGTGTGGCACTACCTCTTACAAATATATAAGCAATGCTGGTCCGAATTTTTTGTATTTCTCTGATTTCATATAGTTATAAGTGTATGTTTGATACGTCTGTGCATATATTGTACATAACAACTCATTATTCTGATATTAAAATTCACGATGTGCAACTAGTACCTAGATTATAAATTTATAATATAATATGATTATAACCTTACCACATAAAGTGTCGTTGATTAATGTTTATTATCACTCCATACAATACAATCCATCAAATTTGATCAAATGGACTTCAAATTTCCACCTAAAATATTTGATGATCTTCAAACAATCCCAAAATAATAGAATTTCAATGAAATTTACACGACCCTACCGGCTGTCACGGTCCTAGAGTGTCCTCAAAGACAATATTTGTGAAGGACACTACAGACACGTGTCTAATAACGTGGGAATAGTCCGGGAAGCGATAAATTATGGACACTCGAGCTGTGAAGATGTTTGAACTGTTTAGTGTGTCATATCAAATAGACCGAATTGGTAGTGGAGTCTTCGCCTACTTCCTCTTGTTGGTTGAATAATAATTACTGTTGAATTGACACAATTCAGCATGTATGCTGTGAAGAAATGGTTGTGTTGAAATTAGTGCACTGTCTCTTGAAGTTGACTCCTTATGAAATTATATTTAAAATATGAAGAGTAAAATCATGTGAAAAATTTGGGCCCAGCGTATTTTTTTACGCTTTACTTCCCTTCCTGTAATCTACTTATGTTGTTTGTATGCTTTTCACTTTAGATTCAGGTGCGTTCTTAAGGAGTTATCTATAAGGTGGATAAACAATGTACCTAATATTTTACAAAATATCTTTTTCCAAGGAATTAAGGAAAATAAACTACAGTTGGACCGCCTGAGAAATTCTTCAGATTATTCAACAACAGATTTTTATTAACTCGGAAACTTATAAAAACTTTGGCATGTTAAAAATTATTTCAGTTGACAGTTAGTTGTCGATAACAATTTATTTCAATTTTGATTTTATTATATCTACTTTTAATTTTCTCCGGCATGGAGCTCTTCGAAATGAAATCTTGACTGACCTATCCTTGACGTGCAGCTATTACTTTGT
Organism: Calycopis cecrops; assembly: GCA_001625245.1. Taxonomy (NCBI): domain Eukaryota; kingdom Metazoa; phylum Arthropoda; class Insecta; order Lepidoptera; family Lycaenidae; genus Calycopis; species Calycopis cecrops. Next base: position 540,208 of record LUGF01038395.1, on the reverse strand, counting down.
AATTACTTGGACAAGGATCCGCTTGCGTTTTTATTCATAAATTCTTGTACGTCTTAGTTGGAAAGCAAGTCAGTTTATGGTTTCTGTGTTTGTTTGTGTTGTCGATCCTGTTGACATTGAAATGAGTTGAATAAATGGAAATAGTTGAATTTCCCTCTTTTGGTCACCTAATCTTTTTAATAAATACTAACCAAACGTGCCTCGCCTTCGTTGAGCATCAAAAATAAAAATTATTCAATAGTAATAAAATATACTTAGACTAAGTATATTTTAAACTTAGTCTATTTTACTGATTAAAAACTTTATATTAGTGAAACAATGGTTGAAACTGGTCCAATAGTCGGGGCCTCTTCGCAAACAAAAATATTTCCTCTTATGTACTAGCTTTTCAGCGCGGTTTCGCTCGCATTGAATCCTTTCAATAACTATCAATGAACATTGTAGTAAATAGAACTGCAATCCAGTATGGCAGATATTGGGATTCTACAATACTTTTTTGACCCATCTAATTTTTAGACGGACGGACATCGGAGCCTTAGTAATAGGGTTCCGTTTTTACCCTTTTTGTACGGAACCCTATTACAAGGCTCCGATGTCCGTCCGTCCGTCCGTCCGTCTGTCACCAGGCTGTATCTCATGAACTGTGATAGTTAGA
>LUGF01038395.1:513888-537164 GCA_001625245.1 Calycopis cecrops | reverse complement strand
TTATGTTATTAATGTAAAATATGTACTTACAAAAAGGTAAGCACGAAGAGTTTTGTTTTGACGCAAGTTACTTCCGCACACCTTGTCCCGTTTGGCCCCGGGCTGTGCCACGCGAGTCTCCCGTGACCCAACTCATGGGGAATATCAATATTTGTTACGACTGAAACAGACTCGGTGTATTATATTTACTGTTTCGTTTTTTTTTTTTATACAGTTTAAAGTTGCCTCGTGGTCTAGTGGTAAGCGTGTTCAACTATAGACGGGAGGTCTCGGGTTCGTATCCCGGGTCGGAACAAAAAATTGTTATTGGGATTTTTCAATTTCTAATCGTCCGGAGTGAGGAAGTTGGCGGTGTTACACCCCCGTGCCTCGGAGAGAGAAGCTGCCGGTCCTGCGCCTGATTTCTCTCCGGTCGTGTCAGACTAACCCATCGGAATATGAGAATGAGGGAATAGAGAGTACACTTGTGTCTGCGCGCACACTTGTGCACTATAATATGTCCTGCGCAGATGACTCGTCTCTCTAGAGACGGCCGCCGTAGCCGAAATCGGCTAGGACAACATTATAGTTTAAAGTTGCAAACAAGTAGTCGCCAAGGAGATTTTGGACGGCTACTAAAACTTATAGATATTTGCATAATAATTGTTATGCTGACATGTCGCCCTCCTCCACACCAATGAGCCACCGAAAATTGAAACCACAGCTAAATAACTGTTACTTTAAGTCGTATTATTTGAGACCTACCTACCAGGAGCAGGTCCAATTTAGTCGTAACAATGACCTCGTTAACATTATAATATTTACTTATTGTAGACTGAATATGCTATGCTATCGTGGTTAGTGCGGCTTCTGGAAAGGCTTTAAGGGATTGGAGATAATGGACAACGCATCTGTATGTGCAAATGTTGGATGGATCACTAGTCACTTCAAGGGTCGGTCGCTTTTACTTGTTGTGACTTCGTACATGGCAAACGTGATTGAACTATTGAATTCGAATTTCTATGGATATCAGTCAAAAAGTGCTCGTTTTCTCCCCAATACCTAGTAATAAAAATTTGTACTATATAAGTGTTGGATTTTGTGAGCATTCTTGTGAAATGTAGTGTGGCATCATATTTTTTGGCCATTTGTGTTAGTCCCTTTCACCAAAATTTGGTTTCGCCAATTTAAGCTTGTTTAATCGGTTTGAGCTTGATTTGGTAGATTTATTTGATTTTGATTTATTGAGATTGGTAGATACTATTACTAACAACCGAACAGCAAATATCGTTATTCTTTTCTAAATTAAAATATTTTTATTTCGTTTCACCTGGAAAATTGGCAAATATTGTACTTTTAATATTTTTTTTTACAGTTTTTTGTTGCATTTATTTCCATTGCATACATTTATATATTATAGAACTCGATTAGTCAGTCACAGTGCGTCTTGTGTGTGTTCAATGTTGCAACACAATGTTTCTTGTACATAGGACTGGTGGCGATAAATCAAATCACACATCTATAATTAAAAAACATGTCAATACTAATAAAACTGTGGAATAATCTATTGAAAACACAACCCCCCCTAGCGCTCCCCACTAAACACGCGGACAATGCCCGGGAGGGACGCGGGAGGTCACGTGGCGGTCACGTGACGAGAGACTGATGGGTGACCGGAGAAGCATGGGATGGTAAGACTGTGGAGTCGTTATTGTGTTTTTTTTTTGTCAAAACTTTAACTTTGTTTTTAATTTTAGCCAAGTTAAAAGTAGAACGAAGTGTGGCAAATCTTAACCAAGCTCTGTTGTAGCTGGTGATGATAGTGATTTCATATGATTATATTTTTGGAAAAGTATGAACCACAATTATTCGCTATATCAGATACTTTTTAATTCGACTGCAGTTTATTTATACTTAACAAATTTTGTTTTCTTCAATTTCAAACTCATAAGATAGTCAATACGTTTCTCTACACCAAGAAAACTATTTTAAGGTTTTTTCCTATCATTTTCATAATCTGTAGCTATCTTTGTCTATCTTCTCTTCTATGCTTTATTAGTCCCAAAATTTGGGTAAAATATTACAGCTGTCAAAATTAAAAACGATTATACACAAACTGAGAATAATCAAGTCATAATAGATCATTCATCTAACACATATCATATATTTATTGGTATTATTGAGTATTATATGTTGTATATAGTATTAATAGTATATATAGATATCTATTGTATTTATGTGTATGTATGTGTGTGTATATAAATGTATGTACGTATATACATAATTATATATTCATTTATTTATTCATCTATGTATAGATTTATTATATAGCTTGTGCACTGCCTCCTAATAGCTAAAGTCTTTTTCCTCTAGGTAAGGTTGCCTGGAAGAAATTACTGTTAAGTAATAAGGCCGCCTTTGTGTGCGTTTATTATACTTAATTTAATGCTCGTATATGTATTCTATGTAAAATGTTTTATGTGCACAATAAAGAATATATTGATTGATTGATTGATTGATTAATTCATTTAACAGTCATTTTCTTAAACGTCTTTTTAATTATGATATATGTGTATATAATATAATATTAATTATAATATGTTTGTCGTATAAAATATGCATAATAAATATATTTCAAACAAATATTTAGTATTTTATTTAAACCTCATGTTCTAGTAACTAAAAATTGCTAAAGTGTCTCAAACAGAAAATCTAACTACAATGAAAGATTACAACTGGCATTGTACAAAAAAAAGAAAAACGCACCACTCCAATCTTTTGTTCCTAGAACGTACATTCCATTTACAAACGTTTGATTCGGTACTGATTCTGTCAAAAGAATAGTAAAACAGTGGACCGTCCGTGCGATTGTTTTTATACAATTTGTTCTGCGTGACTCTTTAATTATGTTCTTACACGGGTGTGTGCGCTGAGCTTTATTTTGATGTGCCAGTGACACTATGATTTTTTTTTGTTTTTTTTTCTCGTGTTATCTGTCCCGTAAGACGCGTGTCTGTTTTGATGAACTGTCAAATTTACATTTACAGCGTGTGAATGTCATTTGATATTTGTGTTGTTATGTTGGTGTTAAGTTGGGTTAAACCCTTCTTAATACAAATTCAATGGATAATAAATGTTATGATAAAAATATTTGAATAGTCTGATGTCTGTGTTTTGAAATGTTGTTATCCTTTTTTTATTACTTGAAACTCTGGTTGGTAGGTACTCTGGTTGCGTTTTAATCAATAACAAACATACAGTATATTCATAACGTATCTTATTTTAAATATTCTATTAAAGCAGTGATTTTTGGTTGTGTGAATTAAAAAATATTCGTTTATCTATACTTTAATTTAATAATATGATGTATATTTTTTGTTTGAATTTGTAACAACAATTTAATTTAGGTACTCGTAATAACATATTAGTTAGTTTACTAAATATTTAAATGTGGATAAAAAGTGGTTATTGATTCTATGCTATCAGCCACCAATAATAGTGCCTAACAGATCATAAAATAAAAAAAAATTGTTTAGATTCATACGTATACACGAATAACTATGTCATATTATTACAACTAAGTTATAATAAAACTATTTTTATAAATACTAAACTTAACCAAGAACCAGGTGAAAACTTATTATATTAATGTCTTTATGCCCACAAACAAATAACAAAATACTTGACTTTTACAGTTTCATTGTGAACTAAAAAAACTATTTTATTTAAAAAACGTAACAATACAAATAATTGAGATTTGATTGACACAAGACTCATTTCGCGCTCATTTCTCCATTCCACTCGATAAATCATTAAAATACAGATCCACAATCGTAACACGATCCAATCATTACGTACGCTTAACCGATAGCCACCCTTTCGATATTTGAATATGCTTCCATTCCGATTGACGTAACGGGAATAATGCCTTTAAAAATGCAAGGAATAATGATCTTATTGAAATTAAAAATAAAGGATATTATCGCTTGAAATAAATAGTTCTTAAGGTCGATAATACATTGCCAATTTTGGTGAAATTAATAAATGAATTCCACTTAAAAGTGTAACTTTATTTGTAGTGTGTCACCGCCACTTAGAAGGCCACATGTCGTGTAGAGGGTCCTTTATTTTATTGTTCCAAATTTAAAAGCATAGAACATTTTTGTTTTCGCCAATTTGACTTTGTATGAATTGACGTTCGAAATTTAATTAAATTCTTTTGTGCGAAGCGATAATGTTGTTCTAAGTTTAAAATATAAAATATATTAAAACAATGTACTATGTATTGGTTTTGATTTTTAGCTTCTTGTTATAAAATTTAGATAATATGATCATCTAAGATTTAGACATAGAATATACAGAAACACTTTTCTTAACTGTTTTTGTAAACTTCTATACGCGCGATTGACTTGAGGAGTAAGCTGGCGCGAGCGTTACAAAATATCACACAATGGAAGTTCTCATTCATATTCAAAATTCAAATTTGACCTAAGTGAAACTTTTTTGTATTTATATAATAAATATCATATGACGTGTTATATCATTGTAACTACGGTAATTAATTTGTGTATTAAATCAATAATTAAGTTTTACTTCAGTTGTGTGGTCTAAAGCTCACACTTTTTTGTCATTATTTTTCTTTTATAATATTTAAAGATCCATCAAAACCTTTGTTATCTGTGTTCTGACTATAAAAATATACCTACTTATTTTTCGTTTTTTAATGCCGCCTTTTATAAATTTATCATAATCATTTGCAAGCACTCCGTGGTTTCACTCGCGATAAGCAGAAATGCACATAGACATAAGAAAAAAATTTTTGGTCACTTCAAGCCATTAACAAAAGTATAAATACTATCTGGATTCGGATGCGATGTAACAATAACAGTTTCATATTTATTTTTATCAAATACGTTCATTCACACTTACAAAATACAAATATGTGGTGATGATGATGATGATGATGACGACCATAAATCTGATACATGACCATTCTTATTTCAAACACTTCGAATTCGAATTACGAACGCAAAATGGCGCGCGAATTAATCACCCCGTATAAACGGCGAATCTCGATAATGGCGTTTAAAACTCGCCGGGTCCAATACTTTGGCGTTTGTTTTAATGGACAGCGGCAAGGCGGGCGGACCGCGAAATGTGAACACGGAACTAAACTTAAAATAATTGGTCCATGGCACGCTTGGCCCGAGTATAGTGGACGATGTGTATTGATACTTGCATGGATTTTTTATTTGAGCTTCAATAGCGGTGGACAATAAAATTTGATACTGTAATGTCTCTTCGCGCAAGGTTCTGTACTAATTATAAATGAATAGATATTTATTGATACATTATAGAATGGTTATAGTAAAAGCATCTGATATTTGGTGTGTAGATGCTAAACAGTTTTTTTTTAATTCTGTTAGTAGGCCGACTAAAGTAAACGACAGGAATAGAGAGAGAGAGAACTTTCAATCACAAAAGTATTTATTGGCCGTAATAACAGTGCTGGTGAAAATTAGCAAGCCCTAAATTTGAATAAGTTTTTGTATAATGTTTCCCAAATAAACTATTATCTATTCATATCTATATAGAAACTATCGAGGATTGGTCTATCGTAATAAATATTTTTTTTAAACATTTAAATAATTATGAAAATCAGCAGTGTAGTGACTTTAGAAGATGTGCACCTCTGAACGTGTTCGTATCAATAAAGCAAAGTCGTCGGAAGAGCGAGGCACTCCTTTGGTCATAAGCAAAATAATAAGTAAATCAAAACAAATATCAAAAGTGTTGAATCGTGCTAGGGTCGAAAGAGTTGTACCAGACGTCATTAACTAATACAAATAAATTAGATTTACGGAAAAAAATGGCGGATCGGACGCGAGTCGTACGGTAATACCTCACAGGGGACGGCGGACCGGCTACACGTACGGACCGGCTACACGGGGTGTTTGAGTATTTTATTTGACCCGATCTCGGCGCTATTAGGTATACATATATTTTAGGTTTGATGTTATACAGAGTGTTCGGATAGTTTAGGTAAAGATTGATATGATAAAAGTAATAAAATTTTTGAGTAAGACTCAATTTTATGTTTAGATTTTCCGTCAAATATTAATTATGTTTAGTATTATGTTGAGCGGAGGTAAGAAGGAGCACGTCTCTATAATAATGATGCGGATATTTATGGTCGTCGGTAGCCATCATCAGGCTTCTCCAATGTGATCGTTTAGTAAATTACGAGCCTAATAGTCAACTCAATGAGTTTGTAAAAAATGTTTCAAGTTTTATAAGTTTTGAGTGTGTCGCTATAATTTTTTTGTATCACGGAGTGTCGCAAAACTTACTTTTCACTGCATCGCATAGCACAGCCTTTTAATTTATTCCTAATGTTCATTTTTTGAAATTCTTTTTATAAACAGATCAAATATCATTGGAGGTACATTTCGCTAATACGATACCGTCCTAAAGTAACATTATTACGCGTGCGCTATATGCGTTTTGCTCTGTGTGCGAGTTCCGGTGTCTCATTGTAGATCAAGTTAGAAGGGCAACCCGTTTATGTTCAATTTAGCTCTCTTTTTCTATAAATAAAAAGAACAACGAAGCCGACATTGAACTTAGATATGTAAGTGATAACTAAGTAAACCAGATACTTGAACTTGATAGTAACATCTAAAATACAATGTAACGAGAGTGCAGGGGGAGGGTAGAGGGGGTGGGTACTGTAGCAATCATATTTATAAAGCAAACACGAGTTCACGTGCCAGTGAATCGGTTGCGCAAATATTGTCTTACAGTATCCACCACTTAGCGCTCAGTACTAGTCCTAGATCACCAGGGAAGCTTAGTATTTTTGTTACGTATTGTTTTTTCCTCTGCGCTTTTATAGTAGATTAAGAGGTGAACAATATGATCTTATAGAAAAAAAAATGTTGCCAATTTTACGCTAATGTTACACTATTTTAACGGAAGAATCTTAAACTTCACAGCAACCTAGATAACATATTAGAAATACTTGGAACCATTTTTCGTAAAATAATATCAAAAAACATAAAAGATTTTGTAAAAAAAGCTATGTAAGTAACTAAATTAGGACGTAGCAACTGTAATATACTTAGTCTATCCATAAATACTGTTATAATTAAAAATAAAAATATTACATTTGAATGTGGACTCCGTCATTTTTATACGATTGTTTATTGTGTTTTCTCATTTTGCGGTCCACGCAGTCTTGGTTGGAAGCGAACTTCTCGGACTTCATCAGAGCTGAAGACTGGCAGGCGTCTAGTCCCGATCTTATTTCGCTAGCTTACAATTTATGGTCACAGTTTTAGTGAGTAAAGCTTGCTCTAAATGCCATGACAATATGGTGTCCCTAAAAAAATCCATACGATTGACAGTGAAGAATTTTTTCATGGAAAGAGTGCGTGCTTCTATTGATAACTGGCTTCAACGTTTAGAGGAGTATATTGCAGCTAATGGAGACAACTTCGAATATATACATGAAGCAAAAACTTCGGGAATATTTCAACCATTTCGATACATGTCATATAATAATTAGCTTTTAATTACAATAAGGTTCCACTCAGATCAAATTTAGATCTTCGAGAGATTACTATATTTTAATTGTTTTACATTTGTTTTTTAAACTAAGACACTGTAAAAGTAATAAATGTTATTTGCAATTAAAAAAATATCTTTTTTCTTTGTAACAGAACTTATGGCTAGTCTAGGTATATAGTGTACCAATATGAATGTCTTATATTTTTATTTTGTTTATATATATATGGTAACATTTAGTTGTTGCACGGTCTAGAACTTTATGTCTTGATTTCGCAGAGAAATGCATTTACTCACTGTCACCGCTCCTGCGTGGGGTCCAAAGAAAGTATTCCGTGTGGAACTCCAGGATGAACCGAATAACCACTAAAATCCCGCGGACAAGTACACCTATAGTATGTCACCTATAGTAACCTAATGGATCTATCAGGAACAAGGCAGATACCGGCCAGCATTAGCAGATTAGGATTTACGCCTACGCAGAAGCCTCTGTGCGACAGTAAGTGGACTAAAACTGATGATAATATTATACAAATTCAACTCTTTACCGTATTTTCTGCAACAAACGTTGCAAAACAAATCCAACATACCCTTGATATGCTGTCAAAACTTACGTCGTGCACACGACACGAATAAAACAACTGTTGTAATTAAACAACAGAACAACAGACGCGGCCAATTAAGAGGAAAACGCGAAATAAGACAAGCCCAGCGCGCGGCTTTGTCTAGAATTATCCAATTTATTTAATATCCGGCTCTGGTCTGCGTTTAATTAACTGAAATCCTTTATGCATCGGATATTCAGTTACACATTTTACACATTTCACGTTTCATTGTGTTTTGTTTTTGATACTTCTTTATATGGTGAAATGTGTTATCAAAATCAGCCAGAAAACGTCCAATAATGGTCGCAGGACTGCAAAAGAGCGCCAATGGGTAAGGTCAGTAAAGCTATTTGAATCCAGTGGTTCTTCGCGACCCTAACGAAGTCTTCAGTCTACCGGATTTCTATTCAGTTTTTTGGCCGTTCGACACTCCAGTTTTCGGTACGGAAATGCTTTAGCTCTTTTGGTGGAAAGTATATTGATGGTAGGAGGTATCTCGATCTTCTTTTGCTTAGTATTCCTTCTAAAATGTCATTTTTCACAAATCTCTTTATTGTCCTCAGCAAAGACATTAAAAGTATCCCTTGAAATTTCAGAAATCCTAATAAACTTTTCAACGATGCTCGCCGCAACGAAAAGGAATCCCCATGTCTTACATAAGCTGTCAGAAGAAAGAATGACAACAACGCACAGTCTGGAGCTTCATTCTTAAAAGAACGATACAATCGGGGGACCCTTTGATAACTACCATTACCCTCTATCTACATATTTGTTATGTAGACGTAGATAAGTCGTTAAACGTACTTAAGGTACCTTACTTTCGTAATGACCAAGGTTGGACTGGTTGCTAGAGACATGTCTCTTTCTAGCAACCAGAAATCGGAGTGTTTCTTAACTACCGAGGCCCCATGGATTTCTGCGTAATTGTTACGACTATTTCCTTCTCCCCTTTTATAGGCCAACGGAAACTCATAAACCGCACAAAACGCGACAGCATAACTATGCTGTCGCGTTTTGTGCGGTTTCGCCATTGTGACAACTGTCACAATGGCGATATCGTGTGAGTGAGAATTACTTCAAGTATGTTAGTATAATAAAGATGCCAAAATCCAGTTGGATTTTATTACCAATAGCTATATTGCTTTTATAGATCAACAATTTTTTAAGTCTGTATTTTGGATACAAATTGACCTTAAGAGGCTATGAGTGACAGTTGCGTGACTAAGCGGGGTCTTGCTGAATTTGGCGTTGTAATGACAACTTTACTTACTGTACAATTCAATTTACTTGTTGACTTTCAAAAAGAGATTATTGTATTGGATTTTTTATTAGAATTTAGTTAAAATTAGTATTTCGAGGTAAGCTGTCATTTGCCAACCATAACGTTCAATCAATTGTTATTATAATCACCCTGTATATAGTGCAGGGTTTTCAATCTAATTACGTTAAGTGCTTCTCTCTTGGTTGAACTGTCTAATTTACAAGCGAAAAGCGGTTTTACGTAGTTAAGTAAGCTCGAATAATGGACGGTGGCGTTATTTTTGTTACTAATCTTCATAAGTATATTAGACATATTATATGTGTGATATTAAAGTACCTATGTATAGAACCTATAGCTCAGTTGTTTCTTCTCTCATGGAAGTAATTAAAGCCAGCTTTATTAAGTAAGTCTGTAATTCATATTTAATTTTAAAAAATCCAATTCTATTTCTTCTCATTGTCCATCACGCATTGCCATCATGACCAATGGGCAATGATACTACAGGTATCTCTCTTGGTTGTATTTAGTATTATAAGCAATATAATATTATCATGAAAGAAAATTTGATACATAGAACATAAAAATAAAAAAAAAAACAAATAGAACGCGCTGCTTTGACGCCACAACTTACTCGCCCATCGTGGTAAGTCGCTTCTGTCTGTCGCTTGTACCACACGCGTTTTAACTGACCAGTGGGCATTTAAGGGCATATAATTTGCACCCGCTACCGACCAGATGAGGGACGACCATGATTGATGAGTTCCATCGCTAATCACTAAGTACAATGATTTGATCATTAATCGCACTAATATTATAAATGAGATATTTTGTATACGTTAGTTGTTTTTTACGCAAAAGTCACTGATCACTTGACTCGCTTTAAATTATGCACAGATAATAGTATTTTTAATTCGCGAAAAGTAGTTTCTTCTTACAGTATACTAGTCCAGTGTCACTTGGAACTCCCAAAAAAGTGATGTTATTAGTATTTTCAGCTACATTTAAATTTTGGTCTTAGAGTTAACAATTACTAGATGTTTTACCTGAATATGTTCTTCCTAAGCGTTATACAATAATTTGTTTTATCCGAAAGTTTCTGATAGAATAAAGTTTTCGAACATGTTTGCATTTTTAATAAGAGGTATTTATCACGGGGAGTGTTCCGAGGAATTGTTCAGATTAATACCCGCAGCTGAATTCCATTATAGGACTTCGCGTCGAAATTCCAAATTCCACCGTCACCACCTGGATCCTCCGAAGTCCACTACTGTGCGCTATAAGCGCAATTTCATCCCGCGCACCATTTCAATTTGGAATCAGCTACCCCCTCGGTATTTCCGGACCAATACGACCTAGGGATCTTCAAGATAAATGCTTATTCTTTCCTCAAAGGTCGGCAACGCATCTGTTAGACCTCTGGTGTTACGGATGTCTGTGGGCGTTGGTGATCACTTTACGTCAGGTGACCCAACTGCTCGTTTGCCTCCTATGCTATAAAATAAAAGGTAGTGCCACACTGCATGCTTGCAGCAGCCGAATTGGGCCGGCACAACCGGGCAGGTACCTCTCGCTTACACGAGACCGGCGTAAAGCGAGTGCTGTGCTTCCGCGTTTTATGCGGTGTGTAAGTAGCCGGTGGCATATGGAGGTGGACAGGAGGGCAACGCATCTGTATAGTCTATGCCGATGTCTGTGTGCGTCGGTAGTCATGAAAATGGTTACGACTGCTCGTTTTCCCCCGATACCATAAAAAAATATTTTCGAGCATGCATGCGAATTGCCGCATTCCCTGCAGCAGTCTTAAAGATTTGACGAAATTTAAAGAACTAGCTATCTTTACATTTGACAATTTGTGATAATGTGACTAGATACAGTGGATCTGTATTATTTTCAGTAATCCTATTCTTTGTTTGCAATTTATGTCAATTATTATCACGTATCCTATCTACGTTCTGCCTAATTTTCGAAGCCGTGGATATAGAACAAATAATAGAGAAGAGGACCACAAGCACATAACACATTTTTATAAAAAAAATACAATATACATACTTGCCAATCTATAAACTTTGGAAGCGGTAGAGTCACGCTTCATTGCAGCTGAATTGGGCAGGCACGTCATTAGGTCTATCAGATCAGATCAGGTATCTATTAGTATATTAATTACGTTGCAATTACTATATCTATATTACTTTATTATCTATGCGGACGTTTGTGGGCATCGGTAGTCATGAAAATGGCTCCGACTGCTCATTTGCCCTCTTATACCATAAAAAAAAAATACTAGTATATTTTTTAATCACTCATTATCCTTCTAATATTATAAATGCGAAAGTTTGTATGTTTCTTTGTTTGCTTGTTATTCCTTCACATAATAACTGCCGAACTGATTTTCATGAAATTTGGCACACACATAGAGAGTAACTTGGATTAACACAGGATAGATTTTATTCCGAAAAATGTTCCTATGGGATGCCATGGGATGATTTTTTATTTTCCACGGGATCGAAATTTACGCGGGAGAAACCGCGGGGCGCAGCTAGTTTGATATAATATACCTTGATAACAGAGATAAAACGAGCCTAAGAGACTGATTAAGTTAAAGTTAGTAGCTTTAAGTGGGTAAGTATAGCTTTAACAATTCTGTACACATGGCTAAGGCTGGTTTTAGTGTCACGCGGACCGTCCGCACGGATCGCTCCGCGCATGCCGAACTGTATTACAGCTAGGGAGTGTTTTAAAGTATGTAATGCAGACGGGTCCGTACGGACGACCGCTCCGCGCGGACAGCTCCGTGGCACGGACGCGCCATGCGGACGGCTGCGGAGCTGTCCGCGCGGACGCGTCCGTACGGACGGTCCGCGTGACACTAAAACCAGCCTTAAAGTATGTAATGCAGACGGGTCCGTACGGACGCGCCATGCCGACGGCTGCGGAGCTGTCCGCGCGGACGGTCCGCGTGACACTAAAACCAGCCTTATACTGGTACATATTAGGGAAATTACTTTCCAATTGAAACTGCCAGTGTATCATTTTTTCATTAGTCATTATTAGTCGTCACGCGATGTCGCGGTAGCAGAGATGAAAAAGGGGCAAGAGAGTAATTACTAAGTAGGTATAGTATTATACTAATAGCATATTAATATTGTTGGTTTATTTAGGTGTATTATTATTAGAAATAAACCTATAGCTATGCTATTTTGTCGAACTTTCTATGTAATTGATTTTCGACTTGAATAAAATTTACCTTTTACAATTTATCGCTTTTAGCCAACGCATCAAAATTTTTTGATGTTTTTATTAAGATACTTTAATAATAGGTTGTTAGTCGTATTATTTTTTCTAGTACATCTACTGGGTTAATTTAGTATTTATGTTGGTACAACTAGGGTTGAACCGGTGGTAGATGTAATTGTTAACGTTCAAAAATAATTTCTGTAATTCTATTTTGAATAAAAACTTTTTCATTTTAATTTAATTTAATTTTCACTGAGAACTGAGAACTTAGTACTTACCTACTAAGAATTTTGGTGACTACAGGGGCCAATGGAGATTTCCTTCCCTTTTTGAGACTTTCGCGTTTGTTACACATATTGTGGTTATTTTACGGGTTTTAACACGATAAGACTAATTAAAGGTACTAGTTAAAACATATACCTTTGCTCGAAGTTTCGACTGGGTTACACCAGCCGTGATCACGAGCCGACTGACCCAGTCAGTGTAACCCAGTCGAAACGTCGAGCAAAGGTATATGTTTTAACTAGTACCTTTAATTAGTCTTATCGTGTTAAAACCCGTAAAATAACCACAATATGTTCCTTCCCTTTGTTGGATCAACAGAAATTCACACATCGCACAAAATAGAAGTCCCTTCAAGCCGTTATCGTGTAAACAAGATGTACCTCCCGGTCGTGCCGGCCCAATGACAGCAATATTAAAATTAATTACGTCATACACTCGAGGCCTGTCAAAGTGACGTTTGTCACGTGATCAGCGCAATTGGCGGCCATCTTGGATCGTCGCGGGCGCAATTACTGAATTAAAAATACATTTGTACGTAAAGGAGTTGATGTTATTTAAATTGCTCTGTTTATTGAATTAGTGCTGATTAGATATTATAGTCCTTTGTTATTATTTTTATAGTGTAGGGGAGAAAACAAGAAATCGAAATCTTGATAACTAGCGATACCCATAGACATCCGAACAATGCGTCTCCCCCTTTCCTCCTCTACTATGGTAAACGTGTCAGCATAGCTTCACTTCACGACGGTGTGATGGGAGTTAGAGGTACCTCCATACCCAGCCCTATTCCGCTGCATTGCAGTTAAGCACCTCTTAATAAAATCCTTATTATCGTCTCTACGTGCAATAAAAAGCATAAAAATAATATCTAATATTTAACATGAGGATTTAAATTAAATAATACAAGACACCCACGTAGAACAAACACAATTAGACGAGTCCGCACACCCCGCGACGTAATAGCGTGTTGACTGAGCAAACTGCGATGTGATCTTTGTACAGGGTTGATTGAAGAAATATTTTTACAGGAACGAGCGGTGTTTGAAGTGGTTAATATGAGGAATGTTTTGTTAAGCCAGGAATGGATTGGACTCGGTTTATTGCGATTTCAACTTGTCTGTATTCTATTGATCTATAATAATCTTTTTCTATGGTGTTCTTACTTATAAAGGTTTAGCATTAAAAATCACTTGTACTCTTCGGTTTCGCTCGCGCAAATTCATCATAAGTGAACCATTATTTTTTTTGTAAAGAAATATGTAGTTCAGAAATTTCAAGTTGTTCCAAATTGTGTAAGAACAGGAGTATCTCTGACAGAAATTAGTAGAAATTAGTCATATAGGTACAATCAAAATACATTTAGTATTTTTTTGCGTGAAAAAAATTACAAACTTACAAGTCCTACTTGAATCATGGTGGTACCACCTCCGCAATCATACATTCTGGTAATATTATGCTTCCCAATTTTTTTTTATAGGATAAGGGGAAAACGAGCAGGTGATAGATTACTACCGCCGCCCACAGACATCCGCAAAACTGGAGGCTTTGCTGGCACGTTGCCGGCCTTTCGGCCTGAAACGCACAGTCGTAGACTTTGGGACATCGAGGTGGTGGCGGTGAATTCAGCCTTGATATCCTAAAGTGGAACTCCGCTGTAGGTATTAACTCTAACAACTCCTCGGAACACTTCCCATTGTAGATACGGTAGATGATGCAGAGCGAGCCAACATCTCTCCGTAACGCCAGAAAATCAAGCCGTTCGGATATACACTGGTCGTCAACGATTCGAGTCGCTCTTCGTTGTATCCGGTCAAATGGAATGAGCGGATATTGCGGGGCTCCGGCCCAAAGGTGAGAGCAGTGCTCCATGTGCGGTCGGACTTGCACTTTGTAAAGTTGCAACCGATGGGCTGGTGTGAATCTGTACTCTTCAAAGTGTTTGCTCGTGTACTTTCTCGACAAAAAAAAAATGGCGCCTATAAAATAGATTTTACAAAGTGTAAACGGCAGGGCACGGCAAGATAATAAAAGATTTTCAAATGTACAATCAGAATAACCACAGATAAAAAAGGCGCCTTTTATAATCTGTTACGCTATTATCGTTTAAACGCGGGATTTAATCCCCTCAATTGTAATTGACAATTTCTGCATCAGGTCCGTTCGCGACAAGTGTCAATCAAATAACGCCATTGTTGTGAGGTTGTGGAGTGAAAAAATCTCTTATTACCCACATGTGACGCTAGCGGAAAGCGCTTGCGATGTTTTGAAGCGCTTTTATGGGGATTGTAGAGTCAAATTATCAAAGAAACTGTAGACACATGTGGGGCTTAAGATATGTCAGTATATTTGTGTATGACCCATTTCAGTAGCCAACAACCTCTGATACTTAGTGGTAGAAATTGACCACTTATACCATGCAGGAATAATAGTAATATTGTTCACTATTTCTCAATGAAACCACAATTGAGAAATAGTGTCTAGCAGCAAG
Source organism: Calycopis cecrops (assembly GCA_001625245.1). Taxonomy (NCBI): domain Eukaryota; kingdom Metazoa; phylum Arthropoda; class Insecta; order Lepidoptera; family Lycaenidae; genus Calycopis; species Calycopis cecrops. The sequence goes on along the minus strand of LUGF01038395.1, from coordinate 521,746 downwards.
TTTCGTAGTCGTAGTTCTGCATGCACACGCTGCATTGTTTCCGAATCGGGCCGGCACGACCGGCGGGTAAATCTCACTCGTACGATACTACCTTAAATGTTGGAGAAATAGAGATAGATTTAGTTATTGTAAATACATAGGTAAACATAGGGGTACCTATATGTGTGAACTGGAAAGTAAGACGAAGGAAAGAGAGGGAAGATGTGTGAAGGAGGGAGCGACAAGAAATGTCAAGAGAGATTTTTGACATGTACTGAAAGGGCGAAGGACGCACGACGAACGAGGTTCTCTTAAAAGAATTAAAATCAATCAGTTTAAAATTCTTGTGTCTGTCTTCCAATTAATCCACCATATATGTTGCCTATGTATTAGTTATAGCTATGAGGGTTTGGTGTGGTTTTTGGGTAGGTGGCTCATTGAGGGGTACGAGGTGAAAGTGGACAACATCATCATCATCAATTGCATGCAGTAACCCAGCAATGAGACTTCTGCCAAGGTGAGCAATTTGGAATGTGAATATCAGTATTGTAATTTCACTGCAGATTCAATTTTCCAACATCAAAACTAAAATAATTAAAAAAAATGGGATTTTACTGCTCTCTTTTTGAACACCAATACTATTACCAGTTCAACCCTGACCCGACCTTTGGAGAACCGACGAAACAAACTCAACGGGACTAATTACTTCTAATAATTGTACATAAGTTACATTACAATAAAATAATAAAGCGCTTTAAGCGCTGTCATGCGCATGAGCGGTGTCCGCTGACAAGCCATCGCTCAAGAGGGATCGCTCGGATTAATTTTCTCGCCGCGGCCATCTGTCGTGAAGTGTCCAATTGTAACGACTTGCTATTCAATAATGTGCGATTAGTGTTATTCAAAATGCGGGTCAAAACACTTGTTCATTAGAAATTTGATCATCAATATGTCTAAGTGCCGGTTTGCAGGTTCCAATCCCGGTTCGCTTAATCTGTTTGAAACATAGCAACAAATGTCGATTTCATAGGTGTTCTTGTTAGAGGTACCTTTTCGCGGGGGGCTCAGCAGCTCCAGGTGCACCTAGACCTCTTAGGGCTTAGACCAAGCCAATTGAACTTAGTTGATGAGATCAGGAGGTGTTTCGCTTTCAGAGAGAAAGAGGTGAGGATAGGAACTTCACCACATTGCACTGTCACTTAAAAGACTGTCTACTCGTTGAGTGATTCTCATGATTTACAGTTTCAGGGCACCTTTCTGAAGGTGCCACCAATGGCAATCGGTGGTTTGAGTAAGTACTACTACTACTACGTCTACTAAGGGATCGTGGTAATTCGAAAAAAACTGGCTGCCCAGCTGTGGGCTAATAAAGTCTAGTAGGTATCACTAAGAATTGTGCTTCTTACCGCAATGTTACCAAATGCACTAATTGGTCATCTATAGGTATATCCTACTAATATTATAAATGCGAAAGTTTGTATGTTTGTTTGTTTGTAACTCCTTCACGCAAAAACTGCTGAACCGATTTTCATGAAATTTGGCACACACAGAGTTTAGTTTTTTTTTATGTTTTTATTTCTATTATTATCGCCGCCCTTGTTGTCGCAGCGGTTGTGTCTACTATGTAAAGTATTCATGTGTTTCATAGTTATTCTAAAGTGCCGCGTCAGTTTATTTTATTTTGATACTTGTATTTATGCTGATGTTATTATGCTTATTTCTGGTGCTGCCTTTCATTGGGATCTGTGAGGGAGGAGTTAGAGCGGAACCCCTAAGGTAAGCTGCCCACCAGGTCACCGAAGTATCAGCTGACAGCTGACTCGAGACAGCTGCCTGGGCTTCTATTCCACTCCAACCTCCACACCCCCAGCGTACCCCACTTCTCCGGATTCTTCTAATGTTGGGATTTTTTAGTGTTGTTACTTTGTGTTTGGTTGATTTGTAACAGTACAAATCATAAGTACACACGTTGAAAGTTGCTGGAGTGGACCTAAGAACTGATTGTTTTTCCCGTCTCCAGCTTTATGTTGCATTTATCACTTTGATTACAGTAGATGCTACGCGAACGAAGTCACGGGCACCAGCTATACAAATAAATATCATAATTAATGTAATTCACATATTATCGTCTACTAAAGGATGACATGAGGCTAAGTGTACTGAAAGAAATTCCAAAATTATGGTATTCCAGTATTTTGGAATTTCTTCTAGCTGGCTAACTAGTATTTTTTAACCAGCAATTCTAGATAGGAAATTTATTATGTATTTGATATCATAGAGAGAATAGGTTAGTTGAAATTACGAATAGTTCTGATGCATATGAAACGAGTTAGCTAAACTAGCATCGCGCCGCGGCTCCGACCGCATCGCAAACGGCAGATATCCGAGATCTCAGGTTATGAGTCATCTGGGCCATGCGCGTTAAACGACGTCACAGATTAAACATCGTAAGAGAAGACTATTATGTAGAATAGAAGACGTTTATTAGGGATTAACACATGCACACTATCAACATTTACAAATCAATCAACATTAGTTTATGTTATTAATAATCAATGAATAAAAAATCAATGAACATTTGATTCAAACAGAACTGCAAAAGAACTCCAATATCTGCCACATTTTTTTTGTGACCTTTCTAAAATTTTTTGTCAATGTCATTCCAAATACCTCTAGGAATGTGTCTACAATTTTGTGTACAAAGTACCTAACAAACAAGCTCATATTTACATTTATAATAATAGTAGGATGTAATAAACTTAACTGGAAGCCAATTTCAGATAATTCATTAAATTAAAATTATATTACTTTACTAGCGCGTTATCCGCGGGTTCATCCGCGTGAAATTTTTGTTAGAAAACAAATTCATTTTTTCGCATTTATAATATTAAAACTAGTAGGATTTAGTAAAATATGAGTTAGTGATAGGTTAGTGTAACCTTATGTGTGGAATATCACAGTGTACGTCTTCGGGCTGCTAATGGTGATCATGATAATTAACCTTAGCACATAATCCCAATAGGGATTTCACCTTTTATAAAACACACGAACGAACATGTATGTATCTTCCGGTCTTTGGTGAGCGAATTTTATCATCACCGGCGTACTAGCCCGATCGGGTACAATGCCGCTCTAATTTACAGCTCACTCATACGAGAAAGAACGTCTACATGCAAGATAATCTCTGACAAAGACGAAGTAAAACTTATAATTGAATTTGTGTTAAGTGCACCCCGCTGACTGTTAAGACCGGCCATAACTGAGCACGGCACTTTGTTCCTCCACATTGTAGCTCCAGGACTTAATATCAGTAACTTTATTGATGTCTTTCAATACATTCGTAGTGTTCTCGTGGTCTAGTCGTAAGGCCACGCGCCTGCAAAGCCTCGAGTTTTGCAGGTGTCTATGGGCGGTGGTAGTCATCTAGCATCTGCTCGTTTGCCCCTTATCCTATATAAGCATGTTGAAGATGTCTTGGGTTCACAGGTCGGACAAGTGTTTGAAATTTCGCGATTGTTTTTACGCGTTTTAACACGACAAATATTAATTAAAATGTACCCAGGTACTTTAAACATAGTATATGTTTAACCACCGCACGAAAAGCAAACGCAGTGGTCCGTTTCCGTCCTTTCCGGCAGTACCTACTGTATGAGAGCTATTTTCTCGGTCATGCTGGCCTAGTTCAGCTGCAAAGCAGCGAGCATACTTCCTATTACAAATCCAAAAACGTCCAAACCATAAAACAAAGAAGCGATAAGTAACAGAGCGGTCAATTGAGATAAGGCTCTTGGGGTAAGTCTCTCAATATTTTTTATTGATATAATCTGAAGATTTATGGTGTACTACTGGTAGATTTATTACCCGAGTTGGACGTATATGCCATTGTCAAATAAGGTTGTACGTGATATAGTTGTTTGGATAAAATACGCACAGTTTATTTCGGTAACACAGGCGTAGAAATATTCCTGCATTATTTTGAGGGTAATCTAATTCCCCGTCATTAGTCCTGTGTTTGATCTGCTAGGCGTATAGCTGATTGGATTAGATTAGAAGGAGAGAAGCAAACATGCGTTTTTTTATGTTGAAAACGCTTATACCCTGCCACTAGCTCTAGGTGAGATCAGATAAATCTTGAGCCATTGTCAAACATAAATTTATCTAATTGAATTATATTACTATAAAGTAACGTAGTTGTAACAACTCACTGTCTGTAAGAGTTATCGTTCTGTAGGAGATAGTGCCACACAGCACACTGCATGCAGCCGAATTGGGCCGGGACCACCAAGGAGGTACCTCTCGCTTACACGACCGAATAAATAAATGTACGGCCGCCGGCCGTAAAGGGAAAAGCATAATTCGGTTAAATAGATGCAAGCATGCAGCATTGAACTACCTTCGACTTAACAGATTTTAGTAAGAGGTAGTGCCATACTGCATGATTGTATGCAGAGGAATTGGGCCGGCACGACCGGGGAGGTACCTCTCGGTTACACGAGGCCAGCGTAAAGTGACAGCTGTGCTGTCGCGTTTCGTACGGTGTGTAAGTAGCCGGTGGTGTAAGTAGCCGGTGGCCTATGTAGATAGGAGGCGAAAGGAGGGCAGCGCCTCTATGCGGATGTTTGTGGGCGTCGGTAGTCATGAAAATTGCTCCGACTGTAATCTGTAAAAACATACATATTTATCATTCCCGAAAATCCCTTAGATGTTATGCGGAGAAACTGCAAAATACATCTAGTATTTCATGACTGTGGCCAAAACAATATAAGTTTATACCATCAAGGGCAGAAAAGCAATAGCCGAAGAATGTGCCGAGTGACATGTCTACCGCTGGTGGCATTTCTATTGCGATCATGTGTCTTCTGTCTGTACGACAGGGCGCCATTTTAATTAATCCACACATCTGACAGATATTGATTTATTTGCAAGGTGAAGAGGCTCTATTGTTACATTGAACGAGTTAGGTTAAATTGAAAACTACGATGCCACGGTTTATAAGTTATGTGAGTTTTCTGTGGCCCATTAGAGGGGAAAGGAGAGGTTAACAAGTTTCCAAGAAAAACCCACGGAAATTTATGGGCATTGACAGATATCAAAAGCCCTTTTGGTGTCCTATATAGTCAAGATAATGATATTTAGTCTGAAAAAGACTTCAACTGCTCTGCTCCCATTTGTTCTAAAAAAATAGTTCAAATAGCATAAACTTGTTTACTGGAAGTCGGTTAAAAGGTAAATAAAAAATATTCTCCGTAAGACTTCAATCACTTTATGAATAAGCCCCGACGTGGCCTGGAAATCTAGTCTCAGGCGAAATGAACGCCATAATGGTACCCCATGAAATAAGTCCACATAACTACATATAATTACGCGGCTGACGGTGGAGTGACTCATCGCGGACAGTGATGCGCTCCGAGAGTCCACAGTTGTATCGATAAAATCGATTTTATCTTAATGTTTTGAATTAGATCGACAAGAATCAGAATAAGATCATTTATTTGATGATAATACAATTGTTTATCGTAAGATATTAAATAATACAATATTCATTGCGAAACATAATATAATATGTTTCATAATGGTCTTTGTCAGTTTAGTGCTGTCTATTCTAAGATTTATAAATATTTATCTGGGCTAAGACGTGTTCACTGTTACTCTACCCGGTACTGCACAGCGATCGTCGTCTTAACTGGTGAACGGCATCGTTAGCTCTAGAATCTAGTGGTGGTTTAACTATTAAAAAAAACACTATTATGTATACTTTAATTTCTATATTTCTGTCTTAAGTTTACACAAATACACAAGATATCTAATAAGCACGATAATTTATATATTTTAAAACCGATATGGCATCTTTGCCAGCCGAGGTCTGTCAAAAGAAATTAGGCCAAAATATGAAAAAATATTCATTGCATCCGTTCAAAGATCTCATATAAACATATCGATGGGATTTGTCCGTCATTACAATGTTGATCAAAATAGATATTTTATAAAAAACTACTTTTATAAACCCTTTTTTTTTCTAATTATACGCCTCTTACAGTACCTGTTATGGAAATGTTGACATAGGACACCTAACTGATATCTGTAATAAGGGGTTGCGATTTTTATTTCTAGCTAGTTATTTTACATGGCTTTGTCTACATGGGATAGCCGAATATAGGTAAAACTGGTAATTATAGTATACAGAGTTGTAATCATGAGATGATTTCTTACAATTGACAAATAATTATTGATCCTAGATTAACAAGTCAGCTAATGCTTTAAATATTTTTGAAAAATTGTAATTTGAAAACTAATAACGATATTTCGTTGCAAATAAAGCTAATGTAATATATTAATCTAAACGTAAGTTTTATATAGCCAGGTAGTAATTTTAATACATAAAAATTAATGTTTGTCTGGATGTTCTTTATAGAATTGTAAACTATAGATTTGATCCTGTAATGATTTTTAGCATAGTTGCTATGCATGAGTCCACAAAGGTTTCGGAGTTGGTACGACCGATTTTCGACAGATGGCGCCACGTGTAGCAACGCACGCATGGTACAGCTAGTTTTTGTATTTTATTGTTGCAGTATCCATCATGCGTTGGGTGTTCATAATAGTAAAGCTGTGTTGGCGTTAGTTGCGGTCATAGCTAGATAATGACTGACGAATAAACCCTTAATTTCTTCTTTTTTACCAACATATTTAACTCTACCCAGCATTCATATTTTTCTTCAACTGTTGAAAACACGCTAAGTAGTGAAATGATTTATTTTATTTTTTACACAGACAGACATTTCTTTTTTATATACCTATATGGGAGGGTGGCATTGATATAAATAATATGCTATTAGTGCAAATGGGTAAAATATTCTTTGTATTTTTCTTTTCACACAAATGATCGACGCATTTTAAATTTCAGTGTCGCCAATTACCATAGGGTTGTGAAGTCTTCAGAAAAAACTTGTCGCTATTCGTATTGAACTTATAAAATAAGTTTTAGATAGTTTTATAATTATGATGACTAGAATGCATTGTATTAGATAAAAATAAATTTTATACAGATTTTTTCATAACAGAAAGATTTTAAAAGAAACATAATCATCCGAATGAGAATATTCTTCTAAAAGAACTTCTTTTGTGTATAACTACTCATCATTATTATAAACTACTATACAACCAACTCTCACTGACATACGAATACGACATATGGCAACATATCCATCACGCTACTACTAACTACTACACCAAGAATACTTTTGTATTTTTTATACTTGATATTCTTAATTGATATTTTACTTCAGTCTGGAACTGAATTCGTATCGTGTAACAAATAGTGATGGATATAATAAATAATTCGGTGTGTTATCGATAGTCGGCGGGCGCTGCGCTAGTAAAGGGTGTCCGACGCCGTGTCGCCGCGGTAACAAGGGGCGGTGCTGTGGTAGGGCTGTCGCTACTCAATATTTAATTATTATATTGGTTACGTAAATTAATTAATAATATTTTTTGTCTAATTCGAAATTCGAAATCAGCCTATAGCCCTCCATTTCTGAAGGTAGGCTTCCTCGTTGAGCATCAACCATCCCGATCTTGGGCAGCCCACTCATCATTACATCATCTTTATTAATGATTACTTATCTAATTATTTTATTTAATTTGGAAAACTATAAACTTAGATATTGATATAGAAATTAGTTAATTGGGAAGTCTTTCTCATCTTTTAAGTATGCCAGGAAAATTCGCTTTTATTCGTTAAGACTGTTGATTATGAATAGTTTTTGTATTCAAAAATTAAGTGAAGTATAATAATCCAAATAAATATACACGTTTTAAGGAAATGGTTATGTATGGACCGAATATAGATGAAATTTGGCTCAGGTTATGGAATAAAATC
>LUGF01038395.1:493949-504830 GCA_001625245.1 Calycopis cecrops | reverse complement strand
TACAACTTAAATTTATAAAACATCTGAAATTTAGATCCGGTTATTCTGACAGTGTTTCTAAGATAACGTCGCTAACAACTCGTAGACAAATAAGAGATCAAATATTCTTATACAAAATTCTAAACAATATTGTAGACTCAAAGTATCTAATGAGTAATATTAGTTTTAAATGCCCCAGGTTTAATAATGTTAGAAAAAAATGTCTCTTTTTGGTACCCATATGTAAATCAAATTATACAAAAAATAAATTTATTTGTCGTGCATGCAAAATATTTAATGATTATTGTGAAAGTGTTGATATAATGCATGACAAACTTAGCCTTTTCAAACGAGAAGTGTCACTGCTTCTTAAAGATGCATAATTTTTATAAATGTTTTTCTTCTGTTCTGTATATTAAGTTCTGTATTTTATTTGAGTAATTTAGATTTCTATATGTGTATGTTAATAGTGGAAACTTAGCTGATTTTTGCACATTTTGTATTTATTATGTCATAAGTGTTTTAATAATTGTTTGTTTCCCAAATAAAACAAAACAAAATAAAAAAAAAATAAAAAAAAATAACTCATATTCATCATCTTTTGCTCAAACCCCCCTCCTGGGTGATGTGACAGAGGGACCTCCTTGCCACAATGAATATACTTTCTTATGAAAGGAAGCATATTCATTTAAATTTTAAATATTAGAATGTGTCGCTTTTGACACGTTCAATAAATTTTCATTATGCTTGGGGCTTAATAAAAGATTTTCGAAACTTTATGAATATATTTTATTTATTCATTCCCGAATTACAATTCACATTAAAATTATTTAAGACCTAGGCTAACTCATATTCATCATCTTTTGCTCAAACCCCATCTTTTTCTTCACGAGACCCCAAGCATAATGAAAATTTATTGAACGTGTCAAAAGCGACACATTCTAATATTTAAAATTTAAATGAATATGCTTCCTTTCATAAGAAAGTATATTCATTGTGGCAAGGAGGTCCCTCTGTCACAATTCCTTGGTTTCCTGATAAATATACCAGGGACTGAAAGCTCATTACTAAAAGCTGTCGTATAGTGGGGTATTCCTCTTTCTTTTAGATATGCAGTAATAAATTAAGTAAATTAAATAATCTTCAAATTGTGTTACAGAGATTTTTGCTTAGGAACTACACCGGCCCACGTGATAAAGGAGATAATGCTTCCAAAAATGCCAGTAAGAGCCACCCCGCTCGTACTTGTATGTATTTTTAAGGTATGCTAAGTGACAGAGAACCGGGAATGGAGGTATTTTCACACTTATAGCAATTATATGGATGTTTATGGGCGTTGTTAGTCATCAAAAGACTTATGCGAGCAAAAGCCTCGCATAAGCTATATTTAAAAAATGATTAAAAGGTGAAATCTTAAATAAAATTTTGACCAAGTACATTTTTTCTGCTATTTTGTCTTAAGCTTATATGTATTTTTACTTTTTATCAACTTGAAATGTTCAAGTTGAAGCAGTGCTTCTATGACTATGTGGGAGTCTTAAGATAACAGTAAAAGTAACACACTTTCATCTCACATCTTACATTGATCATTAAATCTTCAACACCCTGCTACTTTTATCCGACTTTACATAATTAATCAAAATCATATTGAGAATAAAAATAAACACATTGAAATATTATAGCATTGCCCTACTTATACACGCTTTAACGATTAATATAGCACCAACAAAAGAGCATCCGTTACGACCATTAAATATCTTATTTCACACCTCTTCAAACGCTTAACGATTTATAATGCCTTCGAAGAACAATGATAGTGTATCATTATATAAAAATGGTCAAATGATGACCATGAATAAATAATGCAGTGAGATAAGGACTTCGAATGGGGTCGCATCTAAATCATACAATGAGTATAATAGAGGTGTACTGCAGGGAAACGTTGTGGGTCCGTTTTTATAGTAATTATACATGACGGAACTATATCACAATATGTCAGGAGAGTGGTGTTAATATTAATGCTGTAAGTGACACGAATGGAGTAAGGGAATGTCTAATATTTCATTGTCCTCTAAGGGGATGAAGTCCATTGATGATGTGAAACAAATAAAAGTATTGTACGTTTGATATTTTTTTATGAAATGAAATTGAGTTGATGTGGACTATATAGAGTAATAGGGGTCTAAATAGTCTCTTTATTACAATCAGTTCTTAATATATTACATAATTCACAGTAATATACCAAATGTTTAGAACACTTAATAAATATTCTAACGCACAAATCACACACACTTCAATCATCGTCATATTTATATAAATACACAGATATCCTCTTTTACGTCTACGTCACCAAAAAATAAGGAATTAGGTATTGCTCTTGTACTCGTTATCAGCAAACATATTATTTCAGTTACAAATGAATAAAATGCACTGTCTCGTATATGAAGGAGATCTATTTAAAACATTCAACCACAATAAATTCCAAAACAAATCGACGCTTACACCTAAGATTGTTGTATAAAAAATTTCAATACCATAAACCATGTCAAACTCAAGACCGATCCCATAGTCAAAGGGCATTCGAGCAACAAATATTTGACAAACCACAATTGATATGAGTCACGGTCGATATGTACTCTAAGGTCCATGAACCTACAAAGAGAAAGAAGCACATATTTTAAAGGACAAAGGGATAGCATGCCACTAGTTCACAGGTTATAATGAATTCAAAATATGCATTGTGTGTGGTTCAATTTTTTTATCAGAAGGGATTAAACAATCATTGTGATCTTGATCTTTTGAGAGATAAAAAAACTGGACAGTTATTGGACCCTTTGACGCTTGGATGTGTGTGATAATTTAAAATGCATCATTTAGTTTTAGATATGATCTGTGATTTCTTTGTGTAATTGTTTTATGTGAATAAAATGTTTAAGTAAGCTGTTGCGAAATGTTCTATCATGAATACATATTCTACTATTGAAATGTTTTAATGACTTCCTCATCCCATAAGCTTCCCATTGTTGGTCATGCACCTCAACAAGCGAGTATTACATGCTGTCAAGTTGAATTTCTTCCTCTTGGGTATCTGGCGGTAGACATTACCTACATCATCATCTAGTCGAGGCTAATAAAGGAGTTGGAAGAAAAAGCATGTTTTAAGAAACAGAGATGGCTATTTACTCGCGCACTACTGTCAAATTTAGCTGTCAGAGCCATTTTTATGACTACCGACTACCACATTCCTCCTTCCCTCAATCACGCGATACGCGACATCTCAGTCACTTCACGCCGGTATTGTATAAGCGAGAGGTACCTCTCCGGTCATGCCGGCCCAATTCGTCTGCATGCATGCTTGCCGGCTGCCTACCTCTTACAAAAACAAGATTTAAAACATCCTAAATTTCCGTACGTAGTACATATAACTCAATGATTTCCAACAACACTTTTAAGATATTGTTGAAACTTTTTATTTTAAAATGAAGATGCAAAATACTAAACTAGTGTAAGCAATATCTTTCCAAACGTATAGTGGCCATTATTTTATAGAAAAACCTCCCACCGTGACCATCGTGTAATTTCAGAGTACGGCATGGACAAAATGCATTTTATAAAACTTAACATTTCAAATACATTCAGGGGAAAATAGCTATTGTTCTCTGTAACGCAAGACGTATATTACTCTGATGGGATTTTCGCGTACAAAACACAGCTACAATATTTGTTTCTTTCGCGTACGAGGATAGCAATAAGGTTGTGCTGAAAAGAGTATTATTTACGACCGGTACAAGAAAGGAGGTAATATTTAGCTAAGTAAAAATCTCCTTTGTACGGATCACATAAATTTTCCTGTACGAATTGTCACTAATGGCAAATGTCGTGGGTTTTTCAATGTTGCCACAGATTTATACGATTCATAACATTTATTGTTTGATAATGCTTATCTTGATGATATTTTTGCGCTTCATGTTATTTTTGTTACTGCCTTTGTAGAAGAGCCTTTTAACGCAGGGGAATACCGTTACGTACGCTACCCAGGAGCCCGGGTGGCTCAATCGGAAACAGTGACGAGCTCGGCAATTAGTTTGCCCCTACCTACTAAACCACTGCCTTCAACCGCTATAATTGGAGGGTCCCAGATCTACAAGCAACAGGACCTCTCCAGCGACAAGATGGCCTCTGTAAAAAGGCCGGAGTTCTCCTCTTTGGGGACTGTCCGGCTGTCTCTGAACAGTCCCTACTCCAACGTCGGAACGCGATGGGGTCAGGTTCCCATCCTGGCCCCTGGTCCCAATGCTCCAACGGAGCACGCCACGCCGGTGGGCCCAATTCACGCCGCCATCTGCTGATTCAGAGGGACTCTGAACACTTCTATTATATGTTTATATGGAGACTTAAGATACAGTTAATAAGAAACAATGAGTTTTTCAAGTTTTTTGTAATACATTTTTGTATGTACACCTCTACCTATAAATATATAGGTACATAGTGAGGTGCTGGCGATAACAGAGTTATAAAAGTACTCGTACAAGAGAAGTGATGGTATCGCCGACGTAACCGACAATAAAATTGGTTAACGAGTCCACCGCTCCACGCTTAACCTGGTAATGTGCAGTTCGGGAGGGAACTTGATATTTATATCTTTATTGTCTCCATCTACTAGATATGTAAAAACTCTAGTAGGTAAGGGCGACAGCACACGCGCTACTTTTAGCTACGGCGATTTAGCGTCTGCATTACAATATATTTAGTGATCTTTGCGTCCAGTAGCGGTATCTAAGGGCGAGAGCACACACGTTACGTTTAGCTACGGCGATTTTACGACTGCATCAATGCTGCATCACGACTTAGCGATCTTTGCGTCCAGTCGCGGCATCGGTATCGCGCGATTTAGCGACTGCCCAGATGATTGATACATAACACGCGCATATATCGATACATAGCTTTGCGACTATATCGCTGCGTCCTGCGTTTTTAAGTGCGCGCTGGTGAGCATCTGGTCGCTGCATTCAGCTTCTATAAAGCGACTAAATCGCCGATCGCCGCTGCTAAAAGTAGCGCGTGTGCGGTGGGTCTAACGTGTTTGATAGATTGGTATCTGTTGCAAGAGGTAGTGCCATATTGTACTGCGTCGAATTGGGCCGGCACGACCGGGAGGTATCTCTCGTTTAAATGACATCACTCTAAAGTAACAGCTATGCTGCAGGGTCTAGTGTAGTTTCGAAGTTTCCGGTGGCCCATAGGAGGCAAAGGTTGAAGGAGGGCTACACATCTGCATAACAATTATGCGAATTTATATTGGCATCGTATTATTGTTAATTTGTAGGTACTGTAAAAAAATATTTTTTATACTACGATTTATTTGGATTACTTGTTATATGTGCCAAGCGAATCATTGCGTCGGAGCTTTCAATGCCCGCCAATAATACTGATCCCAATGATTTTTATATGGTACCTCTATAGGTACCCCTATGGGGGCAAACGAACAGTAGGAGCCATTTTCATGTCCATCGACACCCATAGACATTCGCATAGAGGCTTTATAGATGCGCTGCCCCCCTTTCTCCTCCCACCTCCATGGGCCACCGGCTACTTACACACCGTATAAATCGACGGTCTCATGTAAGCGAGATACCTCCCCGGTCGTGTTGGCACAACTCGGTTACATACAAGCGTGCAGTGTGGCACTACCCATTACAAAAACATAATCTTACGAAAATTAACACACCTTTCATATTATGTCACTGAAGTTACGAGAAAGACCTATTTTATGACCGCTTTCCTACTAGATACAAGATTAGTAAGAGCGCTATTGCTACATTGAATTCGAATTGGCCAAGCACAGTCAGGAAGATATATCTCACTCACATCATTCTGGCGTGATAAACAGACGCGCCAGTAAGACTTTCTTTTTTGTAGGACAAAATAATGTCGTCCTAGCCGATTTCGGCTACGGCGGCCGTCTATATAGACAGGCCATCTGCGCAGGACATATGCACAAGTGTCCGCGCAGACACAAGTGTACTCCCTCATATTCCGATGGGACGGCAGTCCGACACGACCGGAGAGAAATCAGGTTCCGAGGCACGAAGGTGTAACACCGCCAACTTCCAGACTCCGGAGTATGATTAGAAATTGAAAAATCCCATTAACAATTTTTGGTCCGACCTGGGATTCGAACCTGGGACCTCACGTTTGTGGATGAACATGCTTACCACTCGACCGCGAGGCAGTCACTTTTTATAGGATAAGGAGCAAACAAGTGGTTGGCAGATGACATCCGCCCCTCGACATCCGCAAATCCCGAGGCTTTTCTTTTTTAAATGCTCTCTCTTCGACAATGCAGCAATAATACCTATTACGAAATTAAAAAGCAAAGTACTTGGGTTCAATAAAGACGCGTTGTCTGACCGCTCGTAAAGTGTAGCAGCTTCAAATCCGCAGTAGTTTTAGTGGAGTTATAAAATATTATTAGTTAACCCGTGTCGTTAACCCTTTGTTGCAGTTAACTGCTACGAAAAAGTGCCGACAATGTAACTACAATATTGTACAGTTTATCTTGCGCCATTACTACTGGTTCGTCATTATTCATGTTAAATTTATATCATATTGGTTTGAGTCCTAATTACACTAGTTATTCAAAGTCTAAGTCAAAAAATATTTCTCATTAATTGCAAAAAAAAAAATAGTTTTAGATATACTCAAAGGGACATAGGTACGAACGTTACAACTAAATTGATAATTTTATATTTGCAGGCGTCTGCATATACTTTACATGAAACGAAATACAGAATACAGTTATTAGTATTTTTCAATAATATAATTAACTAGCTCCGCCCTGCGGTTTCCGCGTAAATTTCGAACCAGTGGAAAACAGAAAATCATCCCATGGCATCCCATAGGAAATTTTTTTCGGGATAAAAACTATCCTGTTAATCCAAGTTACCCTCTACGTGTGTGCAAAATTTCATGGAAATCGGTTCAGCAGTTTTTGCGTCAAGAAGTAACAAACAAACAAACAAACATTCAAACGTTCGCATTTATACTCGCATATATACTAATAGGATATTTACCAATTTATATTGGCCGTTATAAATTGGTATTTTATTATATCAATTATTATTATGGCAACAAAATCTGCAAACAATTTCTAGTCAAAAAGACTATCTATCAAGGTTCTTAAGATCTGGTCACAAGCTGACACATTGACCGACGTACAGAGGATGTTTGGTGATCTCAGTTATGGATCCCGATTTCCCTTTGGTTACCTATGATACGAGCATTGATATTTTGAAACCGATGAAAACTTTACGTTTTCTTTTAAAAACTTCATCCATGTAGCGATTTCTGTAATTTGCGAGTTTTTCTTGGTCTATTGGAAGGGAAGGAAAACAAAACGTCGATAGGTATTAATTCAAAAGCTTTAGAAAATTAAAAGCTGTCAAGTCACGCAGACTATAGAGAATATACAAACCTAAAACATATACAAACATCCGAAAATATATACATACGTTTATTGCTGAATGTAAAAAAGTGAAAAAAAAATCTCTATAGAAACACGTTACAAAACAATCGAGTCGACAGTGAGTTTTGATGGTAACGCTTTGGAACCTAGATTTAATATCCACAAGTAATAAAGGGAAGATGGAAAATATTTTCATTACCTTCTGGCCGGGAGACAGTCCCGACTCCCGACTCCCGGGACGAACGCCGTTTACTTTTTGGAACTCAGTTCCACGTCAAATATGATTAGGGATTGTTAAGCCTTTGTGAAATGCTCTTTGATATTTGTTCATCATTTGATGAACTTTTTTCCAATTTAAATTGTTTCTACGTTTTTGGACTTTATTAGAAAATATTGGTATCAGATTTTCTTATTTAGGGGAGAAATGAAAATTATCCAACGACTGCCAACTCTCATAGAAATAGTTATGCAGTTTTCTTGCGTTCTCATACCGTCAAGTAGGAATTTTCCCTTACCTTATAATTATAAAATTCAGCGTAAAAACAACATACGTACGCTCCTACTGGTGCTAGCCCAGTTACGGCTGCATTCACCGTGGCACTACCGCGAGGTTATAGATTTTTTCCTCCTTCCCTCGATCTTTTCAGTTCATTATTGTTTTTTTTTCTGTACTGTTGATAGTGCTCCTGCAATGCAGCTGTTTTGAATTGGAACGACCAGGTACCTTTCGTTCCCTCGCCATATTTAATGTCCATTGCATTGAAGATCTGAATCGATGTTTTTGCTGCCTGTACATTGTTAATACGCGGATGGCGTGGTGTACCTTTTAGTGTGACACCGCTAACGCGCCAGTGATCCGCCCACAGATGGCGTTGATAAACTGATGGCGAAACGGGTAGACAATTATTTGCGGATACCCTCGCTATAAAAATAGGCGTATCGTCATTAGTGATTAATGGCATAAGACAAATGAGCAGTCGGGCCTGATGAATGCCGGCGCCCATAATGGTAGTAGATGCATTGCAGGCGAATTGGACCAACGCGCGGCGCGGCATGGTCATTAAGATACTTCTCGGTCGTTGACACTGCCGCAAAATAACGTTGCGTTTGTGCAGCTTGTGAGTAGCTTACAGGAAGGAAGGAGAGGAGGAGGCCAACTCATCTGCATTGTGCGGATGTCTATGGGCATAGGAAGTCTTCAAAAGACTCCGGCTGATCATTTACCCTTTTATATTTTATTAGCTGTGCCCCGCGGTTTCACCCGCGTAAATTTCGATGCCGTGGAAAATAGAAAATCATCCCATGGGAATGCCATGGATAGGAATGGATGGCCATAGGAACATTTTTTCGGGATAAAACCTATCCTATGTTAATCCAAGTTACTCTCTATAATATTATGTGTGTTACAATTTATGATAATCGGTTTAGCAGTTTTTGCGTGATAAGCTAACAAACAAACATATTACAAACTTTCGCATTTATAATTTTAGTAGGATACAATACAAATATGTTTATGCAAATAATATGCTCATTTTTCCATTCTTCCAACACTCACACCGAAGATTCATTAATTTTTCATGATACTAAAACTTCAGATTAATGTTAGTTTGTTTTCGAAGTTTTTTTATTCTTAGAATCGTATTAACTGTTTTCTGGAACCTCTTAGAGGCCATCAAGTAATCGCCAATGTAATGGTATTAGGCAAATTAGACGGTAAAAGCAATATCCATTATTGGACATTTTTTACAATTGTAAATACTGCAATTGTATTTGATCAGAGATAGGTTTAATGATGTACGATTGTTAGAAAAGGGTATTAAAATGTATTTACGTCATGCGATTAATTGATGTTATAGGGATACGTAACTTAAAAAAACAGAACTCTTATAGCGTCAATTTGACCTTCTGTCTATCAAGAAAACTTTGGCACTTCCATATGGTTTATAAGAATCATTAAATAGGTGATAAGGAGCGTGATAATATAATACAAATAAAGCAAAATCATTATTAATGTGGAACCAGCTACTTACCTTCTTAGATATTTCTTATACGATGCAATTTAAACATCTTTAAGAAACACATCCGGTGCACCTTCTTTCCCACTGCGGGAAAAGAGGGGGTCTATCCCCCTATCGTCTCCCTAAACCTAAAGACAGAAAAATCTTCACTAGTCCGATGAACAGCACCTGAGCCAGTTTTATCATGCTACCATCCGTAAAGAAATCCATCCGAAAAAAAAGAGAAGAAAAAAGAAAAGAGCATATCATTTATTTAAAAAATCGGCAACGAGTAAGCAGAAGTCACCAAGTCTCTTACCTGCTTGTGTTCAACTCATGAAAAGGTAAGAGCCATATACACCAAAACCCACACGCACTAACCAAATAGTCCCTAGCCTAACAAGGCATCAATTAGGTAATACAAATTAGATGAATTGTGTTGAACGAACTTTAAAAAAAACTCTGACCGAACCCAGTTTTTGATTTTTAGGCGAGAGTAGAGCATACCTACGCTCGCGCTTAAGGCATGCAAAATAACATGATCGATCGCCAACTATCTCAAAAAATAAATGAGACACCGACAAGCCTTAAGAAAGTTGTTGCTATACAATTAAACATATTTTTATTTCAGTTTATATAAAAATACCACAAAGAAGAACCCAGATGTATATCTATTTTTCTAATTTAAACTTATAAAGGTCGTATCTTACTCATATAGGCGTATTAAATGAAAATAGCGCATGTAAAACTGCACCCCAAGCAATTACTGACTCCCGTCTAGATTCATCCGCAAAGCCTAGCTCTTGACTGATGACTCACGCGCTGACTCAGCAAGTCGATGACCTCCATACCTGAATTCGTAATGGCATGATGAAACCTTACACTCCTATTGCGATCCTTTTTTATACAAGTGATTTTAGTGGTTGTTTAGTTCGTTTTTTCAATAGTATAAGGGGGTACACGAGCAGTCGGAGCCATTTTTATGACAACAGTCGTCCATAGACATCCGCATAGAGGTTGTACAGATTCGTTGCCTCCTTTCCCCTCCATGAGCCATCGGCTACTTACACACCGCACGAAACGCGATAGCTTTTTTTACCTATACCTTTCACTTTCCGTTGGTATCGTGTAAGCGAGAGGTACCTCCCAGGTCGTGTCCGGCAATTCCGCTACTTACCTACAAGCTCGTCACTACCTCTTACAGTTTTTGTAAGTAGCGCTATTTTTGCATTGTACATAAATTCTGCATGGCCCATGGAGGTGGGAGGATATGCTCCTTGGTGGGAGGAGAAAGGAGGGCAGCGCATCTGTATAGCCTCTATGCGGATGTTTGTGGGCGTCGGTAGTCATGAAAATAGCTCCGACTGCTCGTTTGCCCTCCTATACCATAAAAAAAAAAAAAAAAAAAATTGGTGGATTCCTCTCGCTCTTATATAAACG
>LUGF01038395.1:462582-476660 GCA_001625245.1 Calycopis cecrops | reverse complement strand
AACAATACAACAATGTTTTAAACAATCGCCACCTTTACGCTAAAAACTGACGCCAAATTCACAATTACCACATTGTAAAAAATCTACTGCACGATAAACACCAAAACATATTCAAACAATTTCTAATACAAAGAACTAAACTTTGTTGCGCACAATAGAAAAACTTTAAACAATAAACACATAACTTCTTAAGTTAACGTCTATTCATTAAATCATGGCTACTTTATGTGTCGGGTCTTTCATCATGATTAGTTCCTCCCCTACCGGGAGAAAATAAAGTCCTAAACCATTGCACAATGCCAAATATAGTAAAAAAATCATGCTCAATGTCCGACCGATTAAGTTGTAAAAAAGACCACATTTTACTGTATAAGGCGGCATAATTTAAAGAGAACAAAGAAATTACAATTTTAACCTCACATAACAAACATAAGAATTAAACTATCTTTAAAATATAGACTATAAATTAAGCTTTCACGATTTGTATTAATATTTATATACTGTATACTGTTAATCGCGTACTATTTTAAGCGAAGTATTTACCTCGACTCTCGACGTTACGGTCGTATTGCAACGGTTGTGGTCACAAGTAGAGTCTACTCGTGACCACGGCCGTATATAAATATGAACATAGATTATATTTAGTTAACGTACCGTAAACTGCCACAAGACATTAATATACTCATGTGATTGTAAACAAATGTGTATTAGAAGGATTTTGGTAATTTATTTTAGCTTTATCTCTAGGTCTCATATAATAAAGCTGCACCCCACGGTTTGACCCGCGCAAATTACGATCCCGTGGAAAACAGAAAATCATCCCATAGCATCCCATAGGAAATTTTTTTCGAAATAAAAATGTGTTCTCTCCCCTCTATGTGTGTGCCAAATTTCATGAAAATCGTTTCAGCAGTTTTTGCTTGAAGTAGTAACAAACTAACAAACATACAAACTTTCGCATTTATAATATTAGTAGAATGTAAAATTCTCGGGTCACGATGTTAGTTACCATACTCTTTCGAAACGGCTAGACCGATTCCCATGAAGTTTTGTGTGCATATCGGGATTGTCGGAGAATCGGCCTATATCTATTTTTCATCTCGATATTTCCTCGTGATCGAAACTTACGTGGGTGAAATCGTGCAGCGCAGCTAGTACTTTATAATATAATAATATAATAGTGCTTGTTGTGCTTGGAAGTGTTTTTTTAAATTCTATATTATATACACAAAGCTCTATTTAATTATGTTTGTTATTTTTCATTTGTTGCATGGTATTTGCATATAATTTATTACAGAATAAGATTAATAAAAATTAGAAAACCCGAAAAAAAACAAACATCGCTTTAATATAATGTTAATAATAACATAAACTTTGTAAAAAAAACTATTTGTTCAATGGCGAAAAAAGCTTGCTGGCATTCTATTTTGAGCGCGCCGCCGAAGATATTGTTGCAAAATATTTAACAATAACAATCGATTTGGGAGTTTTTGTCTAAGTTTCTTTACGTACATCTTTATCTTCCGAAATAACAGTTTGTCTCATCATAAATTCGTTCCGAAGTTAACACAAAGATTTAGCAGGCAACTTTTGAACTGACCGACAAAACTCTTTCTATTATTGTTCAATATATTTTCGTGCATTGCATATCTTTATATAGGACACCATGTCGTGCTTTGTTAGACTTTTTATAGGGATGAGTTGGATGACACAACTACTCCGGTTATATTAGGTTGACACATAGTATACAATAATAATTAATTTAATTGTAACAAAAAATATTTAGTACCTACTACACGAGCACTTTCGCTTTTTTATATTTTACATGGAACGGAATATAGTGACAGCACTGCTGTCTCGTTTCGTGCGGTGTGTAAGTAGCCGGTGGCCTATGGAGGTGGAAGGAGAAAGGAGGACAGCGCATCTGTATAGCCTCTATATTGATGTCTGTGGGCGTTGGTAGTCATGAAAAGGGGTCATAAATTACATCACACTAATTTCATGATTTTTGACCTCTACCCCGACCTTGTCACAGTTGGTCACGTGAGACCCCGCTCTCCCTAGTGTGACGTCACATATTTTACAATTTTATTTCTAGAAATGATTATCAAGGGGCTCTCAGGCGGTCGCGCAACATAAAAGACATTCGCTCTAAAGATAAAACAATATTTAAAACTTGCCCCTACAGATAGAGTTCCTTTTTTTAGATTATCCTTAATAGTCCATAGTTCGTTGTAACATTTAGATTCAATTAGATTTTGAAATGTGACGTCACGAAATTTAGGACCCCTTCCACTCCCTTGTTGTTACACAATGTCACATTTCGTCAACCTCCTCCTTCTCCCTTAACGTGTGACGTAATTTGTGGATGGCTCCAAATGGCTCCGACTACTTGTTTGCCACCTTATAGGCACTATAAAAAACTCCCGAAAAACCCTTTTCAGACACAGAAGTAACTTAGCGGACTGTGCGTAAGTTCCATAAGATAGAAGATAATTATATAAGATCCACTAGAGGAGTACCACCTACTAATAATTATGTGTAAACGAACTTAACTAGTAGTAATTAATTATCGTAACCACCGCAACCGGAACCAAGCTCGGCCTGTTCTGGTGGACATGAATCACACGGGTGATTATAAAATGATCATAATTATAATACGATAATTATTATAATACGTGAACAACAATAATGTGATTATGATTAATTATAATATTTTAAATGCATAATACAATTACACTATAATTTGTTGTCAAGTCAAGTCAGCCTAAGAAACAAAGAAATGTTTATTTATATGAAGAAATTAAGACTATTTCAATTGGTGTGTTTATTGTTAGAAAACATTTTAATAAAATTTATGGAAGAAGAAACAGAGACACAAAGACAAACAACAATTTATCTTACAGATTAAAAAAAGGAAAGTGAAAACATTCAGTAACATAATACATTCAAGAGAAATTAAAATAAACTACATCCACATTTTTTTATTGGTAGTCTAAAATACAGCTTTTAATAATCTTGAAGTTTATGAAATTTTCACAATCTAGATAGGATGTTACAAATATTGTGTTTATGTGTAACTACCGTCAACCAATTGAAAAAGTAACACTAAGTTTGCTTACCAACTTTAAACATTTATGTATTTAATATATAAAACTCAAAAGGTTTGACTGACCTAAACCACTGGACTGATCGGGATGAAATTTGGCATGCAAGTAGATGTTATGACGTAGCCATACGATAATAGGAAAGAGAGAGAGATGATTTTTGGAAATTCAACCCCTAAGGGGGTGAAATACGGTATTGAAGTTTATGTGGATTTCTTAGAAAATAAACGCGGGAGAAACCGCGGGGCACAGCTAGATTAATATACACAAACAAAACTAAGTGGCGTAAATTCTATCTACTTACAAATATTTTTGTAATTTTATGCTATGTTTATAAAATTAATAAAGGAAAATGTGACTTTGTGCTTACAACTGTATTATGCATATTTATCTTTCTTGTAGGTAGACAAGTGACAATATTTTTGCATATTCCTACGCCAATTTATAATATTAACAAGCATAAGTTTGGGAAGTGCGAGCCAACAATGTTCACACACTTGTCTGGCCGCTGATGATAATACGCGGCTCAATATGTCAATAGTCACGTCAGCATTTGCATAAACAAAGCATCGACGTCACAATCGCGGGTTAGATGAGTCGAAAAATTTGAATGCGATTACATCTGTCACGGGCGATTTTTTTTTATGGTATAGGGGGGCAAACGAGCAGTCGGAGCCATGACTACCGACACGCACAGACATCCCCAAAGAGGCTATACAGATGCGCTGCCCTCCTTTCTCCTCTAACTAGGCCACCGACTACTTACACACCGCACGAAAGGCGACAGCACAGCTGTCTTTTTACGCCCCGGTCTCGGTCGGACCAAACTAAGATTTGTCAATTTCTTATCTTAGTCCGGAATCAAAAAATTGGCGGTATTACATCCCTGTATTACGATGAGCAGATTCTAACGCGTGATTTCTCTTAGTGACAAATTGCTGTCCCATTGAAATAGAAGAATGAAGGAATCCAGAGCACTTGGGCGTCGGTAGTCATAAAAAAGACTCCTAAATTACTAAATTATTAAAATAAAATTACGTTATGGTCCCTAAACTTGAAGACAGAAAAGTCATCACTAGCCTGATGAACAGAAACTGAGGTTTTATCATGCTGCCATCTGTAAGAGGTCCATCCGAAAAAAAAAAGTCCCGTAGACAATGAAGACAATGACTGCATGCCCCCTATACTATGAAAAAGTAAATTGTACCGTCCATTAACCAAATATCCCTATATCTCAGTTTCCCCATCGGACCCAAGTCTACACAGCACAACTCACGCTATCTTACTATGTCCTACGTCACCAGTGCCTTCGACAGGAGGTAGCTGCTTAGGTCGTTCTCGCAATTGGCCGCTACCTCTTACTGTCTCTGGTGTACACAGCATACTCACAACATATTGCACGGCACCGGCTCCTTGGACTTGAGGTAGTTGTTAAGGCTGTTCTCGCAGTTGGCGTAAGACGCTCCGAACCCGAAGCCGCCACCCACGATGCCCGGCCACCTCCGGCTGCGCAGGAAGAAGCTACCCAGCATTCTCCCCAAGATGTAACCGGTTGCTGCAATAACATGTGCCATTAGCAACAAATTGGGGTCAATTTCACACATACACACACAAACAGTATCATAGTTACTGTTATTTTTGTTATGGAGGAGCGGGGTCTCTTGTCACAAGTATGTACTTACTTAAAAGGAGACTCCAATATGTGTAAGAATTTAATGTAACTTGTGGTACTGAATACACATTTATTATTATTCTTTTGTTATAATTTCGACAAAACCTAGTAGTTATCGTTGCCTGACGAGCATTCAAATCAATGTAATTGAACTTTATTGGACTTTGCTTCGCTGTACTCCTCTCTACAGCAAAAGTTCAGGTCTGGAAAGTGATCAGGAAATAAATTACCACAAAACAAAATCTCCAAGCCAGCCCCTTAAAAGGTAGTCAGTAGCTTACTCCCGAGGAGCAACACCAGTAGCTGCAATTTTAATGTAGTATTACCATTAACATTTTTTTAGTTTAATACGTAATTCGGCTTACTTAAACACTGCACGAAACTCGACAGCACAACTGTCACTTTACTGTTAGGTACCTCCCCGGTCGTGCCGGCCGAATTCGGTTGTATGCAAGCATGTAGTGTTGCACTACATCTTACTAAAATCAAAACAAGTCTCCCAAGTCGAATATTTGTTTTGGAATCACGCAAAAACTACAAAAACTTAATATATTTCGGTTATAAAAACGTTTTTGCACCGAAAGTCGACCAGAGTTGCTTCTTAAGAATAACATGATTTTATAATGGAATGAATAAGCAAGAAACGAAAGCGCGTTAAAGCGTTCCTCTGGCGTTACGCTCGGTTGCTCGCTGTATCACACGATTTCACTTCTATTATTTTTTGTATCGCGTCCCTTGCATCTATAGAAAGCTGTTTAAAATCTTCATGATGGCGACTAATTAATTAGACATGTAAGAATCTTACCAATTTTTAGTCCAAAATCCATAAAACATGCTGAATAACGTTCTTCAAAATCTCTATTATCTGGTTTAGTCATTTCTTTTTGCTACATCTCAAAGAAGAAATATTTTTTTGTCATACGCATTTTTGCGAACTTTGAAAATCATAGACCGTAGAGCAAGTGTCATTCACACCACAGATAAACAGAATGAGGATTTATATGTCATTTTCACATCTACGGTCTTATTCATGAAAGCTATGACACGTCTAAAGGTTCTCTGTAGCACTCTATAATATAATCGTCAAATGTTCATATTCATAACAGCATTTTAGCGCTAATCTGTTCTATAAACCTACCATAATATTATAGAGCCGATAAGTCTACTAAAATGCTACCTCAGTGATAAGGTCTCAAGATGGCCGATTTTGGTGGCCGTGGTAAGGAGATGTATCTGTGTATATGCATCCAGAGCGGGCCCGTGGGGAAGTCCACTCGCAGTGTCCCCTCCTGGGATCCCTCTTGGCTTCACAGTGGTGGTTCAAGCCACGGTTACATAGCCCCCTCACCACGGCAAGATGAAGATCCATTAAGGGGGATCTATATATATTCTATGCGGATGTCTGTAGGCGTCGGTAGTCATAAAAAATACTCCAACTTTTGCCATATACCTGGTTCTATGAAAAAAAACTAAAGATGGTCGAAAGTCTGTTCTTGGATGATATATATTTAGAAGTTAGCTGGTCGTTATAGGAAGCGATAACAGAACACTTTCCAACTGTTTTTAGAATGTTTATTTATAAGTTTCAGTGGCTTACAATCCAACCCAAGATAAGATAGCCATTCATTTTTTTATATACAACTTCCTTGACATGGATTTTCTGGATAGATTAGTAATTCGTTAAGACATTTTCACGAGATGCGCTCGAACCACAGTGAGAACAATTCTAAATCTATGGCTCGAACAAACAGAAAAAAAATATGATTTGTGTTTGTGTGTTTTTCTTTCTTTGTTAAATAAATGAATAAATAAAAATAGTTTCATTAAAGTCTAGTTTCATAAATGTCAAAGAATTCTAAGTATCCCTAGACATCGTCTTTTTGCGATTATATTTCATGTAGGTACAGGCTTTTTAGGTTATAGCATTATGGTATTAGAAAAGAAACAAACGGTTTCAAACTACAATTTCCAAACTTTTAACATACCACTTCGTCTTGGACGTAATTATTGTCCAGTCCAAATAACGTGCACTTCGATGTCATTATTGTCAAGTCCAAATCATTTGGACATAATTATTGTTAAGTCATCCTTCAGCTTCATCGCGCTAAACACAATTGTTACCAAATCAATAACCAACAGACAATTGTCCGTCAAAGCAGCGGAATAAGCGGCTCCAGTGACTTGACCGTCGTTAGTGCCGCCATATTGTACACAATAACTGTTTAATTAGGCCGTTCCGCGTGGACGGTCACGATTAACTACATTATGGGATATATACGTATAAGAGCCCTGTTGCTGACAGATTCAGGGTGTCTACGTACAGGCGGCTGATGGCACATGGTTTTAGTGGGTATGCGGCAGACAAAATAGCAGTGGGATCTATTTTCATCACGACCGACGCCCATAGACATCCGCATAGAGGCTATACATATGCTCTGCTCTCCTTCCATTAATTTGACACATTTATATATTATAAGATACACTTAATTTTTGATGAAGTTTCTATGTCTCTTGCAAGTGTGGATATTTACATACATTGTTTACCTTAGTTACGATGACATAACATGTCATGTGACGTTTAGTTTTTAATTAAACAAAAAATCACTAAGATGGAATTTCGATTTTCGCGGGATCACTAGTAGGAATAAATCTGAAAACAAGTAAATTATAATTATATCACTGGAAAAATTATTACAAACTTGTACCTACCTATTCGTTTTTGTACGGAACCCTCGGCGTGCGAGTTCGACTCGCACTTGGCTGGTTTTTTTTTGTAAATAATAATTATACTTATTATGGTAAATAAATACTGACTTGACTACAGGCTGGCGCAGTTGTACAGGGCTCGGATAAGCGGAGCATGTTGCGCCACGGGTCGCGGTTTCGATTCCCGCCTAGGTCATGGATGTATTATATGTATTTCTATAATAAAAATCTTAAATAATATATAAAAACTTTGAAATTTAAAAAAACGATTAGGTACATATTATATTTCCGTTGTCTAGTACCCGTAACACAAGTCCTTACGGTACTTACCACGAGGCTAGACTAACGTAGTGTGTAAAAGTCCACAGATATAGGTATTATTATTATATTATATCCCTTATCCTGCTTAGATCTTCGTTTAGAATTCCAGATACTCATGATTCAGTAATCCCCTTATCAGCCTATTACCCAATAACCAAATCCGGGCAATGAAGGCACGTAGCTACCGGCCAGACCAGTCCAATCTAGACCGCATCGATCTGGCCTAAGCTAATTACAGACAAAGGATTAGCAAACATGCCCCAGGGCGCATCATTGTAACCGGAACATAATTCCATCTGAATGTCTTATCAAAGCGATTTCCGGATTGATGCGTCTTGTTTGTGACGTCACTGTAGAACCCTCGCCCGGAATATGACGATTCTCATTACTAATGGCTTGTATGTAAGGTGAGCTTATATACAAAGACTAGATTTTTCCCGCGTCTTCGCACGCATTACGGTCCATGTACTGTTTTCGGTATAAACTACAACATAGTTTAAAATTTATTGTTTAAAACATAGACTTAGTACATAACTAGCTTCCTCCCGCAGCTTTACCCGCGTGGATTTCAGACTTCCAAAAGTAATTATTACATAATATAAATCTTCCTCTTGAATCACTATCTCATATAAAAAACCTCATCAATATCAGTTGCGTAATTTTAAAGATCTAAGCACACAGACACAGACGGCGGAAAGCGACTTTGTTTTATACTATGTAGCGAGGTAACAGTTACTCTGTCGTCTTTTGTGCAGTTTATTAAGTTTCTTGTAGCTTCTTGAAAGGGAGGAACGAGGATACGTCTGCAGATAAAATTTGTCACCAACCCTGCTCACTAGATCCCTTAAACAATAAAAGATGTGGATAGTTGAGTAAATTTAATATCCATATTGTAAAAAATGTCTATCACGTTTTTATGTTCATTGGCTAGTTTTAATTATTTAGTTTAGCTTAGTTAGTAGTAGTCAGTTTAGCTGGTGCCTGCGACTTCGTTCGCGTAGCGCAGTAATCAAAGTGATTTGTTGTTGTTTGCTTGCAGTGTGCGGATTTCCCGTAGTAATGAGAAATTTTACCACGGTAAAAAGTGTTTTTGATGTTGACCAGGCTATCTATATACCACAAAAAGTTTCATGCGAATCCATCCAGCAGTTTCGAAAATTAGCTAGGGAATACAGACAAACAGACAGACAAAAAAGTTAAAAAAGTGTTCTAATATTACACGGCCCCATATAACATCGCCCCCAATTAACTTTTCATAAATATATTCCAATGTTACAATGTTACAGACACACGGATTATATTGTTTTATTATACAGGGTTGATAAGAGCGAGAGGCATTAAATGAAACCACATATACTATAAGTGCCTACAGTTAATACGAAACTATTAAAAAAAGTTTACGACAAATATACGAAAATACTTTTTTCAAACAAGTTAAATAGCGAAAAATTGTTAACACTGTACCGGGCGGCTACAGCGAGCACGGGGGGAATGACCCCGGCCGGCCATAGTCAGCGATCAGCTACGTACGGCGTGTACGAAGTGAAAAAAAAAATTAAAAAATTCCTGTGGCTAAACTATTGCTCCGATTGATCTGATTTTTGTGGTGCGGTCTGGAAATGATACACTAAATATGTGGTTTCATTTAATGCCTCTCGCTTGTATCAACCTTGTATGTATAGATTTGACAAAAACAACACCTTCACCCCAACTTTCTAACGGAAAGGGCAGAGAGTACAAAGCGCCACATCCTTACACAGTTGACTTGGTTCCTTATGTATTCATAATTCTCTTCAATCATACATTCCGATTGCGGAGACTTGAGGCGTTGCTAAATAAGCAGAAATTAGAAAGAGGCAGCGCCGTATTGCATGCTTGCATACAGCCGAATTAGGCCGGCACGACCGGGGAGGTACCTCTCCCTTACACGAGACCAGCGTTAAGTGATAGCTGTGCTATCGTGTTTCGTGCGGTGTAAGTAACCGGTGGCCCATTGGGGGGCAGCGCATCTGTATAGGTATGCGGCTGTCTATGGGCGTCTGTAGTCATAAAAATAGCTCCGACTACTAGTTTGAAGGTCTATACTATAAAAAAGAGTCCTTATATTATTCCATCCT
This sequence comes from Calycopis cecrops, assembly GCA_001625245.1. Classification (NCBI taxonomy): domain Eukaryota; kingdom Metazoa; phylum Arthropoda; class Insecta; order Lepidoptera; family Lycaenidae; genus Calycopis; species Calycopis cecrops. The sequence continues at coordinate 466,737 of LUGF01038395.1, read as the reverse complement.
ATAAATAAAACTCAAAATATTTATACAACAAACACAGATCTAAGAGCCCCTGCCGATCATGCTCTACCCTAAAATATTGTCACAAAGTATTATGCAAATATATTTCGACTGTAATTAACTAATTGATACGGCCTTCAGCTATTTGTGCATCTTGGGTTTAATTGTCCATTTGATCTTTGCGTTCGGAGCCTGGAGGCTGGGATTATGAAATATGTTTAGGTAATTTAAAGATTATCATTAATAAAAGTCACTAATTCCTTTCCATTTTTTATTATCAAAATATACGAGCTTTTAAATATAAAACCGGTTTCGATTCCATATGTCTACAATGTGATGTATTATTCCAGGGAACAATTCGGCAAAAGGTGAGATGAAGCATGCTCTTAACTACACGCGCGATATTAGTGCATACAATTTCGCAAAAAAAATGCAAAAGTGAAAAAAACTTAACGCTATATCTTACTAATATTATAAATGCAAAAGTTTGTATATTTGTTTGTTTATTTGTTACTCTACTGAACCGATTTTCATGAAATTTGGCACACACATAGAGGGTAACTTGGATTAACACAAGATAGTTTTTATCCCGAAAATATATTCCTATGGGATGCCATGGGATGATTTTCTATTTTCCACGGGACACGGATCGTAATTTATAAGATAGTAGATAGTAATTTATAAGTGTAACTGTAACATATTTAATGAACAATGTGAGTATCATCTACAATACACAATACTTCACTACTAACATCTGAATAAAGGGTAACCATCTGGTCAGAGGAAGTCGTTAAACACAAAACACTAATTAGTTCTAACACAGGATACTTACACCGCTCACATCACAGGGTAGTTATTTACAGAGGCTTCATCATATATGCTATGGATGGTAATGTATATACCTTGTTTAAATAGATAGATTGAAGCTAACGTTGTAGCTAGCTGACTGTGCCACTGAAATGCAAATGGAAAAGATCAAAATTTCATATTTGACATTAGAATTTTTATATGTATGTCAGTCAGAAGACGCCCACTGCTGAACATACGCCTCCTCAAGAGTGCGTCTCAGGTCACGGTTACAAGCTAGCTACTGCTCTTTTCGGCGCGGGCCGCTAAATAATGTATTTTGTATGTATATTAATATAATATCTAATAATTAAATGGTATAATAAAATGCAAGGTTTGAACCGTTTGTTATTCGTGATGCTAGCAGCTGAACCTGGCCGGCACGATTGGAGAGGTACCTCTCGCTGATAATCTTATAATACCGTCGCCGGTAAGGACCGCGCATCTCTATAAAGACTTTATGAGGCTTTAGTTTCACTCAACTCATTATAATATTGAAATTAAAGATTAATGACACTTTACATTGTATTTCGTAACCTAAAACAAGCTCTGTCTTTCGTATTCCCATAATATATTACAAGTAGTATTTTTTTTAATGATGGATGGATGAATGGATAATAAGTAATTTAAAATCTATTATTTCTTCTTTATATTTAATCTACATCTATATGCACAGTTAATAATTTATACATAAAAGAAAAACAAACAACATACAAACATTTACATTTTTAGTACAAGATTTCTTGCGTGTAACCTCTGTCGTAAAACTCACCTACACCGCCATTGTCACGTGCTCACAATCACTCGGAAGATTTAACTCCACGGCCGTGGAGCCCAAATCTCAACAGAACTAAATTAAGACCTTTGTAATTCGTAAAGTTGACAGGGCGTGTTGTGTTTGTGGAGTAATGTTGCATATCAACAACAGAGATTGATTGATTGTGTTGTGATGCATTTTAACAACAGAGATTTATAGATTTTATTTGAAATTGTTTAATAATAGATAAAAGTAAGGTAATATAAAATGTCTATATTAAGACATGAGATAAATAAGAAAAAAAAACATAATTATAATATTATATACTGTTTTAGAAACCGCCATCATTGTATGTATCATTACAAAATCGATTTGATTGATTTAACAATGAAATGAAAAATATTTTCAATGCGATACAACTTAGGATTCTTCAAGAAAAGAGCATGCCTTTACATTAAGGGCCTGCAACTTGTTTGCAAGGCTTTGCGGCTGTCTATGGTCGGCGGTAGTTACTAACACCTGCTCCTATGCCCCCTATTGTAAATTCTTACTCCAGAACGAACGTGAACCTAAAATCGACCCAAAGAGTAAACTATAAACTAAATCCAAGACCGTCAACTTGAAGACTCTAAATCCTTTCTAAAATTCTATGAATAATGACAAGGTTCTGCTAATTTCGATCAATTTTTATGCATCCCGATATCGAGATTGGCAGATTTATCCCGATCCTCTGACGGACGGGAGACGCCTACGAATGCCCTTATCCACTTTACGAGCTGGATTTAGGTTTATAGTTAACTTTACGGCGCCTGATTAGTTATGTGGTGTTTAAGGGGGAAATTTTTATGGTATTAGATGCAAACGACGGAGCGTTTCTGAATATTGTCGCTCATTAACATCCGCACAAGAATGCAGATCTTAAAGATCTGTCAACAAAACTTGAAGACAGCATAGTTCTGTCATCTTAGTCAAAATTAGATGAGAATTATAAGGATTCAAGATAACCAGCTATAAACTTGTATCAACACTAGCTGTGCCTCGCGGTTTCATCCGCGTTAATTTCTAAGAAATCCATATAAACTTCAACACCTTATTTCACCCTCTTAGGGGTTGAATTTCTAAAAATCCTTTGTTAGCGGATGCCTACGTCGTAACATCTACCTGGATGCCAAATTTCAGCTTGATCCGTACAGTGGTTTGGGCTGTGCGTTGATAGATGGTATATAGATATATTTAGATTTACACAAGATGATAATATGTTCGTGAGTTAAAAATTGAGAGTTCAAAGGTTCTACTTTATGGATAATTTTTGTAAATATAGGAGATATTCCTATCTTTTTTTCAACCATCTATCTAAATCTACCCACCATCGACAAGGTCAAAAAATATATCTATATAACATAAAGCTTCTTAGCTAGATACGCCTATTTTACATAATTATATGAAAAAAGTTATTATTTAAACATTTACAAGCGCTAGAAAATCGATAAAGCATTTACCCTTGTACCAGGCTATCAGACCCCAGCAGCAGATATGACAAAGAGCATTCGAAACGACCATAAACCACCCCCAGATGAATTTCATGCAAATTTCCCTTGTAAAATGTGAACGAATATCGTCCCTGATTAAACGGGCTCCCGTGTAATGGAGCTGACGCCATTTTAGTTTGAGTACTACATTAGCGTTACATCTACTTGCTAAATTAGACTTTGAAATATTATTCGCGAAGTGATAGCTATTTTTAGGTTTCCGTACCCAAAGGGTAAAAACGGGACCCTATTACTAAAGCTCCGATGTCCGTCCGTCCGTCTGTCACCAGGCTGTATCTCATGAACTATGATAGTTAGAAAGTTGAAATTTTCACACATGGTGTATTTCTGTTGCCGCTATAACAACAAATTAATATGAATATTTAAGGGTGCCCCATACAATAAACGTAATTTGTTTGCTCCCATACAAAAGATAAGCTCCCGTTTTCGTAGATAATGGTACGGAACCCTGCGTGCTCGAGTCCGACTCGCACTTGGCCGGTTTTTTATTGTATAGGGAAGCAAACAAGGAGACGGATCTATTTTCATAACTAACGACGCCCACAGACATCCGTATAGAGACTATGCAGATGCGCTGCTCTCCTTTCCCCTCCCACCTGCATGAGCCACCGGCTACTTACACACCGCACGGAAGGCGACTGGAGAGCTGTCACTTTACGCCGGTCTCGTGTATTCGAGAGGTAACTCCCCGGTCGTGGCGGCCCAATTCGGATGCCTGCAAGCATGCAGTGCGGCACTACCTCTTACTAAATATGTTTTAAATATTGTATGTGTCTGAATGAAGAGAGTTGTGATGGAAGCAAGGTAAGTATGTTATTTGTTGTTTTGTGATTTGTGTGCATTTTTATTGCAAGGATGTAACTTGCAATAAAAGTGCAATTTATTTCGTATGCACATTCACGTATTGGTAAGAGGTAGTGCCACGCTGCATGCTTGCATGCAGCCGAATTGGGCCGGCACGACCGGGGAGGTACCTCTCGCTTACACGTGACCGGCGTGAAGTGA
>LUGF01038395.1:436557-461403 GCA_001625245.1 Calycopis cecrops | reverse complement strand
TGACTTGCAATAAAAATTCAATTTATTTCGTGTGCACGTTCACGTAAATAAAACATAATTAAAGTTTATATCTAACGGTGAATAAAGGTTTATTCCAACAAGCGGTCCCGCAATTAGCAAAGTTCTAGGTTTCGCCGGAGCTTCACGTGATACAATAATGATAGTTGTACACGACTGTATGGAGCGCTCTATTAAATTACTGTTTGTATATTTTAATTACACGCCGGTAAATAAAGAAAGTTTGTGTTGTGAAATAAATTATAAAGTAGCATATTTTGTGACGGATATCACTACGGGAATAAGACTCGTCTACCTGGCTTCGCTATATTAATCCCACCAAACACATTTCAATGTAAAATGTGACCAGGACGACGCAAATCGGAAAAAAGTTACGAAAGATCTTATGTAAAGCCAAGCGTCTAACTTTTCATGGTCCAAATCTAAATGTCATAACTATGCAAGCTAAAGGTAACTTTACTCTCTAGTCAAAATGCGTGGATTGACCATTTCGTTTCTCTAGACACTATGGATTATCAAAAATATGCATCAGAGCATAAATAATGGAAATATCTTCAAATTAATTGAAGATTTTAGTGTTTTGACTAGGCTCAAATATGACAAGGTTAGGAAGTTGTATATGAATTATTTCTCAGGCTATTCCGTGTGAGTACTAGGGTTGATCCTTAGCTTTGGTAGATTTCCAAAGAATGATTTTGTCCAAAGAGTCATGTCAGTGTTGTACAAGTACGAGTATCATGTGGTCTTCAATAAACTAGGTTAAGCACGTACACTCTAAAAACATTGTCCTTCTGATGCAGATGGGTAGAAATCATATTTTCTAACGTTATTTTAGTTTACACGGTACCAGCGTGAAGTGACAGCTGTGCTGTCACATTTCATACGATGGCCCATGGAAGCGGAGGGAGGAAGGAGGGCAACGCATCTGTATAATATGTCTGGGCGTCGGTAGTTATGAAATTGGCTCCGACTGCTCGTTTTCCCTCTTACACCTACTAAAAAACACCCGGACTCAAACTTAGGACTTCGATATGTGAGTAACATCAAACCAGATTTGTATATCCTACTAATATTATAAATGCGAAAGTTTATACGTTTGTTACTCCTTCACGCAAAAACTGCTTCATACAAAACTTTCATGACATTTTGGCACACACATAGAGAGTAACTTGAATTAACACATAAGAAAGTTTTTATCCCGAAAAATTTACCTATAAGGTGCCGTGGGATGATTTTCTAATTTCCATATCCGAAATTTACGTGGATGAAACCGCGGGGCGCAGCTAATGATAAATATATCTAGTGTCTACGTTCTATTTCGTCACATCGGGGATTAGACAGTGCAGTAGGCAGTAACTTTTACGAGTATGCTAATATCGCAAATTGGACAGTAAACTGAGAGCCCGGACACACAGCAGTAACTCTTGATTGGCTGCGAATTACGCAGGCTTTGTTTATCGTTCGTCATCATCAGGCGTCGTAAAGTGGGGTGGCGGTGATAGCTAGGGAGCGAACGAGAAGAGATTCCTGAACGTTTTTAGGGATGTTAACATCCAAAAAATTGGAGGCTATGTAGGCGCGTTGCCCTACTGTTCCTCTTAACGGTTCCATTGTATCTGCTCTCAAATACCTAGTGTTAAACTTGATAGCATATCTATTTTTTAAGGGGGGCAAAAGAGTAGTTGGAGTTATTTATATTACTACCAACATAGGCTTTCACATCGAGATTTCATCAAATGCGTTGTCCTCTTTCCTCCTCCCTCTCTATTGACCACTAGATTCTACACACACGAAGCTCAACAGCATAGCTGTCTTATCACACCAGTATCGTGTACGCGAGAGATGCCCTCCCGGTCGTGTTGGCCCGGTTTTACTGCAGCGCAACCTGGCATCAGCTCTTATAACCCACCTTTCATACGGTTCTTTTTTTTTAACAAACCAAAACTAAACCAACGGCTCAGTACTAAGGCATGTCCAGTTCTAGTACCTCTTGCAAAAAGTTGATACAGTGTGGAAGTTGTGGATTGTGATTCAGCAGTTGGGGCCTGGGTTGGGACCACTGGCGGGTCCGATTCGGACACATTGGTTGCGTGCTCCTTTGGAGTACTGGGGCCAGCGGCCACGCACTTAGTAGCGATGGTTCAGCGGCTGCTGGAGTACTCTGAAGGAGAAGAAGTCTGACCTTTTCACCGAGGCCAACCCGTCGCTCGCGGGATCCTGCTGCTTGTAGATCCAGGAGCCTCCAAGTAATGTCTGAAGACAGGGATTTAGTCGGTGTTGCACTAAGTGTCGAGTCCGTCATAGGTCTAGGGGCCATCTAGGTATCAAACGTATTCCTCTGCGCCAACAAAAAAAAATAAAAATTCATGGTGTATGAACAATAACAAAAGATTTGCCCTAGTGTTTAAAATCAATGATCATTACAAACAACTAAAACTGTTATTAGTGTACAAACAAACGGAATTACCTGTCAACGCATGATTATAAGTCATCAACTAAACTGAATGCGTTGGAAAGTTATTCGTACCGCCTTAGATTAGGGTATAAATTTACTTAACTTTTTATTTTTTTTTTATAATTCTCAAATGAACCTTACTGGATAGATAATACTTGCTAAAATTGAATATATATTTGGTGTAACAATTGTTTAAAGAAAAGTACAGTCTGCGTAAAATATTTTCCGTTTATTAAATTGTAGGAAAATTTTGAATATGGTAATATAAATAGACTTTTAAAAATCTATCAAAGCCCTAAAAGTTCGGTACCTAGGTATATGCTAGATATCTTTCTGCACGAGGTAGGAGAAAATAAGCTAAATTATTTTACTTGTGTTAATTTTTATAAGCGGTTCGCGTTCCCAAATATTAAAATAATATTATATAATTTAACTAAAAATAATTTAGTAGTATAAAGTCGAATATTTAATTTACGTAACTTACAAAAATATATATTATTTTGTTCTAACTGAAGCTATATGATAGATATATAAATATTAAAATCTTAAAGTTATACGAATGAAGTAAAGAACAGATTATTTTATTATATTGCCTACGAAATAGAAAATAAACAGGTAAGCAAACTGTACCTGTCAGTTTTCCAATAGAAACTGGTTCTGTTTTTTCCGAAGATAGAAAAATTGCTTTTAGAAAGATATAGAGCATCGGCCATACCACAGCCAACACAACTATCTGATATGGTATTATGGAATTTGTAAATTACATAACATATTACACAAGAGTATTATAAAATTATATCTCTGTAATTTAAGGCGATTCTGGTTTCGAAACTTTTTAAATTTTTCGTTCATGTAAATCTATGTTTTTATACCAAGTATTGTTTTATTATTTTCGATGTCGACTGTACCACACTCAAAGTACGCGCTCAGGTGCGTAACCAACTAATTAATTCGAATGCCCGCATTTGATTACACAAATCAAATGGTTTCATTGTGCGGGGGGTGAAATGAGAAATCGCTAAGAAATTTCGTTTGTCACGTTCCAGCCCGTGTTTCCGGTGCTGTTTTTTTATAGGGACGCCTCATTATTGGGCATGGGGTGTAGAGCTAAGTAATTTAGACATGGCAAGGGTTTACCACAAGAGATGTTGAAAACATATTTTGCACAAGTAGCCTGTGGTACGGCTATGCAACTATCTGCATAACTTCAAGTTACGTATGTTAAAGAACCTATCACTCTTTACAAATTGGAGCGAGAGAGAGACAGACAACAAGAGAGAAGAGTTTCTTTCTTCTCTCTTGTTAGTCTTAGTGTTTATTTTAATACCCATTTGTCTTATATTATTATCACACAAAATTTACTTTATTCTTCTTTATTTTTAGCTTGGAAAACTATGAATGTTTTTTTTGGGAACTTGAAATTAGACATATACGTTGCCTACTCTACTTAGTAGAACTAAGCAGAGTAATAGAAGTATTGTACTGTATGTACAAGGGTATGAAATGAGCGATCGGATTCATTTCCATGACTAATGATGCCCACAGGAGGAAGTCCTCCTAGGAGTTATAGAGATGCGTTGTCACATTTCCTTCTCCCCACTCCATGAGCCACTGGCTACTTACCCCAAGAAACGAGAAAACGTGTAAGCGAGAGATACCTTTCCGGTTGTTTCGGCCCGAGTCAGCTGCATGCATTCACGTAGTGTGACACTAGCTCTCACAAAAAACTTGTCACTTCTACCGGCGCAGCTCTATGGCGCCGTAGCATCGCCCCTCAGCACAGGTGTCGTCGATTCACACGCAGAACGAACGGCTTTATGATATCTCCTTTTTGTCCAATAATTAGATCGCCCACTCCGTGATTATGTTGTCATGCTCGTTGAACAATGTACACACTCGTTGTGTCACTTCCATTGTTGTTAAGCTCTGTTTTTGTTTATGGCGCCAGTGGACATGGGGTTGAAACAGGCGGTCACCAATCGCTAATAACCGTAAGTTAAAATTTAAAAAAGAAACACCAAGAAAAGAGCTCTTTATGCTGTTGAAGTCATTTTCACCAGATTTAGCTAATAACTTCTGCTAGGAAAGTAAATATCGAACAAAATGATGAATTAATATAGGTTTGAATCTGAGAGCTGGGATTCCACAAACGGATACACGTACACAAATACATCTTTATCGAACTTATAACACTCTTCACTTATCAACTCTTTGGGTCGGCTTAAAAACAACATTATTATTATAAACTAGACCGAAGAAAGAAATAGCAGAAGAGAAGTAATGAGCCGAATCGCAATCTCGGTTCAAATTTCGAATATCTTCCTAGTCTGAAGTTTTGAGGTTTGGGAATTCGACTAGTTTTTTCTTTTATCTATCGATGCCCTTGACATCTGAAGATAGAATTTCGACAAAAATTCGACGTGAATTATAAAGATATAAAATCCATTGCAATTTTCTGCTCGTTAAGATATCGCATAAAAAATGTTATAATAAAACTGTTTTGAAAATAGTATACTAAAATGTAACAAATAACAAAAGATCAAAAATTTACACCGTCATCCTATTATTTTTTATACAAGCGATACTAAAACAGTAACACAATACGGTATTTTCGTTTAGATATGAACAGGTGAAAAATTAAGTTCATATATCATATAAAATAATATTATGTCATTCACAAGCCATAATATGGCAGGGTTCCGTCCAGGACGTTAAAAAATATTTAATTTACTTTCACATTTTTGACTTAAATATCTATTTGTTATTTAAATTTTATTTGCTTTTTTATATCTTTTTAAAAATATTTTTTTAAGTTTATTCCTATAAAATTACCCAACACAGATTAATAAATGCTAATACTAGCTAGTGACACCAAACCCGACAGTCGCCTACGTAGTTCAAGACAATTAGTGCGCTCAACCAAGCAATGAAACTCTTTTCTATAAAATACTTTTATAGATGAGGAATAAAAAATAGATTAATCAAAAAGCAACAACTATTGTTAAAACACAAGGAACCCAAAAATTATAACAGAAACAATTATTTAAATTCAAGCTTATTTTAATTTAACTATAAACAGACAGTAAAAGTGTATGAGTGTTGTGACAACTCGTGTATGGCGCCGCAGTAAATCATACAAAACCGTATAAGTTATAAATGAGTCAAATTATAAAATGCAAATGTGTGTAGTAATATAACTCGACTCGAACTCGAATTTACGCAAACCCGGATTTGAGGCGTCAAATTACTCCCTTCGTGCACTACTTAGGGCCACTGCACATGCTACTTTAGCATCGACAATCGGCGATTTAGTCGCTTTTTAGAAGCTGAATGTAGCAATCACATTCGGAGACTCTGGAGACTTAGTCGCTTGTTACCAATCAAGCATCGGAACATTTAGGAAGAGGTAGCGTCATGCTGCATAAGAAGAGGTAATGCCATGCATGGTGCATGACATTACATCCTCCTACAACGGAATTGGGCCGGCGCGACCGGGGAAGTAACTCTCGCTCACTGGATACCGGCGTATAGTGAAAGCGTCGCTGTCGCGTTTCGTGCGGTTTGTGAGTAGACGGTGGCCCATCTTAATTCAGCATCGATGCAGTCGCTAAATCGCGAACGCCGATGCTGAAAGTAGCATCTGTGCGGTGGCTCTTACATTTTATGAAGCTTGCTACATCGAAATAGCTTCATTTAAATATAACAGCAATTTCTAAAAGGCTACCAGATTACGCAATTCACAGCGATACGCGTGACAGCTGTGCTGTCGCGTTTCGTGTGGTGTAAGTAGATGGTGCCAATGGAGGAAGGAGGAATTAGAGTAACGCATCTGCATAACCTCTATGCGGATGTCTATGGGCGTAGGTAGTCATGAAATTGCTCCTACATCTCGTTTGCCATTACTATTAAAAAAAACTAAAACATGATTTTATCAACATTTACAAACACACGGCTGTATTTTACATGATTCCTTTGCTCATTCCGTTGTCCCTGTAAACAATATACGTTCGTGATCGTTACAAAGATCGATTTATAATATAATTACGACGGAACGGTCAAAGGTCGACCGCGGTCGTATAATTGCGTGCGATTGCATTTTTTATTCGATAATACGTGAATTGGGCAATTGGGCAGTTTAACAAGCCCAAACGATTGCGTTTTGTGAATTTATAAAACACATGGCGGTTTCTTGAGGGAAAATATTGAGTGATATTTAAATGTGTTATAGGGCAATCTAGTTGGATTTAAAAGCAAGATAAAGTAAAATATTACAAAGTATTAAGACTCATAAACCAACTACGAACGTGATTGTTGTGGAAAATTAATGTGGAAGAAAGAAGACAAGTCTAGGATAATGAATAATGTCATCCTAGCCGATTTCGGCTACGGTGGCCATTTAGAGACGAGCCATCTGCGCAGGACATATTATAGTGCACAAGTGTGCGCCCAGACACAAGTGTACTCTCTATTCCCTTTTTCTCATATTCCGATGTGGCACAGTCCGATACGACCGGAGAGAAATCAGGCGCAGGACCGACGGCTTAACGTGCTCTCCGAGGCACGGGGGTGTAACACCGCCAACTTCCAGACTCCGGACTGTTAGTAGAAATTGAAAAATCCCCATAACAATTTTTGTTCCGACCTCATTTCTGTGGTTGAACTCGCAGTGAAGTTTTGTACTGAACCCATCTTTTACCCTGATAGTGAATTGGCGTGAAGATGCGTTGTTCAACACCACCAGCCACCAGCACCACCAGCACCACCAGCGGTATCTCTCTTACAAAATGTATCTTGATAATTATTTAATTAAATTGAAAGCTGTAAAAGTAGTCCTGACAATCTGATAACCTTCAAATTTCCAGATCTATTTTTACAAAATATAACTAAGAATCACTCCAAAGAAATGGCTTACATATGAAAAAAATGTCTGTGCTTTAGACCACACAACTGAAGTAAATATTAATCATTGATTTAATACACAAATTCATTACCATAGTTACATACATTACATATTATTTTATATTTATTTTTGAAATAAAAAAAAGATTCACTTAGATAGAATTTGAATTTGAAATTTTGAATCAACACATTTTTGTAACGCTCTCACTTACTCCTCAAATCAAGAGCGCATAAAGAAGTTTTACTTCAAAACGGCACCGAAATCAATTCATCCTTTTAAGACCTACGTTGTCATAGACATACACACACACACATCAACATACAACCTATCAGAACCCTCCTTTTGCGTCTGGTATTCGAAATCCTCTATCCAACATGAAAAATGGACGATACTTTCGTTACACAAAACACCGAACCTGTTAATAAGTGATTACATCAAAAACGGCCCGTTGCGATACGGTTTAATTAAATTAATAGTTCCCGGTCGCGATATTAATGACGAGCTGAAAAAAAATCGTAGATTTAGATAACGCAGCAATAACGCCTCCCCTCCGAGTGCGGGCGTGTTGTGTTTTTTTATTGTTATGGTTTGTTTTGTGTATCGTTTATGTTGCTTTGACTTTTTTTTTAGTTTGAGCGATATTTGAAAATCTAATTGAGGATAATAATTGTATGCACTCTTAGGTGGTCATTATTTAGGTGTCTTTCAATTTAACACTAATACGGCTAATCCCTTGCTACTCTCGCATTGGCTATTCGAAGGAGATTATTATCCCACCGACCTTTCTTATTACCATGTCATAGTTATACTTACTTTTTCTACTTAGATTAAACCATAAGATGGCGATTAACTGACATACCAATAAATAAAATACTAAATATAAATATAGATTATTAAAGTTAGTCCTTCACCCCCTTTCCGCCGGTATTATAAATATGATAGAATTATTTACCTTTCAAGTAAACTTTTCAAGAGGTACTAATTAGACCCTCGCCTAATGAGATGCTCCTCACACGATGCCACTCCAAAATGAAAGCTATACTTTCGCGTTTCGAGCGGTTTGTGAGTTTCTTTGATGGGGTAAAGAAGGAAGTCAACATGTCTACATAACAATTGTGCAGAGCTCGTCAATACTCACCAACTCGTCGCTTACCTCCTTATTCTATGAAAAATACTTATAAATAAATTTTATAGTCCAAAAAATGTTTAAATTGTATCAAAGAGACCGCACGCGACCCGCATGACGCGGATGTGTCGGACTGGACAATACACGTGTAGATAGCAATCAGGACCACAATTACCGCTCCATGGGAAGGTTTATTAAACACAAAAACAACCCGGAGTTATTGGCCTGGTGTTTTTTATTGTTGGTTCATTAGTTTTATTTAAATGTTTTGTTATGGAGTAGTAAGCGGTAGTGCCACCCTGCAAACTGAATGGGCTGGGAGGACGTAGAGGTACCTCTCGCTTAGACTATACACATGTAAATTGACAGAACAGTGAAAGAGAGTGAGCTGTGCTGTCTTATTTCTTGCAGTGTGTAAGTAACCGATTGCCCATGGAGGGGGAAGAAGGAAGGAGGGCAATGCATCTCATCATTTCTATGGCGATGTTTGGGCGATAGTCATGAAAGTGGCTCCGACTGGTCGTTTACCTACTTCTACTATAAAAAAGTGTGTGTTTCAGATCACACAACTAAAGTAAAATTAATTATTGATTTAATACACAAATTCATTAGCGTAGTTTCAATGGCATTACATATTTTTTAAATACAGAAAAGTTTCATTTAAATTTAAATTTTGAATGACAACTTCCATTGGCCTCGCCCGATGTGTGATATTTGTAACGCTCTCGCCAGCTTCCTCCCTATATCAAGTGCGCCTTTTGAAGTTTTACTTCAAAAATATTCTGAAAAGTAAATACAATATTACTTCCATTTTGAACAAAACTCGTCACTATTTAAATCTATGTCGGCACAACACGCATTAGAAAAAAACGTCACAATCGAAAACTACAACCCTCTGAATAAATATCCTTGTCAATAAGGGTAATGAAAATACAAACATATGCATACACCCAAATTACAGACAATATAGCAATCTCACCCTTAAACACATTATATTAAAGCATTGAATACAATAAAGTATATATTTTGGGATGCATAATAAGTTGGTTTCTTCCTGTGTGTGAAAAGGTGTCATCTGCATCAATCTTAGTCGAATTAAGGCATTCTTGACGCTGTGGAGCGGGATTTGACAAATGCAACAAAATAATATTGAGAGTTGACATCAATAACAGTCACTTAACATTTGAAATATCGACGCACATTGTAAAGTATTGAAAGTGCTCATTAAGTTTTCTTTGTTATTAATTATAATTATAATTCACTACATTTCTACGGGTACGAAGTATCATATAATGCTAAAACCTTAACATTTATTTATGGTTCTTAGTGGTTTAAAAGGATGAAAAAAGAAATAAAAAAAGTGCTTAAAACAAGTTAATAATTGCATTGTACGAGCCAAACGTACATCAAGCATTTTTACGTTTGAGGAGTCAGCGGTTTGCGGCATGCGCTTACTTAATTAATTATTAAATACTTATAAATCAGTACGTTAAGATCTATCAAGACGATCGCGCGTGCTCGCACAACGGGTGTCATATAATCAGTTATCAATAAATCAGTTATTTTTACTATCAAGTATATCATTTTATGTCTATCAAGCAAAGGTGTGTAGAGTCAAACAAGGACGCTACATGCATCAATATTAGATTTTTTTTGTATTACCGAAATCTACTAATATTATTAATGCGAAAGTTTATAGGTAAAAACTACAAAAATAGTAATACACTTACATTATTATTAATAATTATTATTATTATTACTTGCTTCATTAAAGTATAAAATAATTTGTAATTAAATTCTATAATTTACTACACTATTATACAAAACTGTTTGTTTCTATACTTTGCCATCTAATTCAAATACATTAAACTGTTATAAGATAACTTTACATATAAGCTACGGAAGAGCGGGATACTTCTGACACAGGTTTTTTCATAACTTACTAGGATATCCCTGTATTGTTATCATTATTGAGGAAAGAAAAAAAAATATTCTTATTCTTGTTATAATTACAATGTATTACAATAAAAATTTGTTAGTATATGATAGGCACCCTTCGGAAATTTTACGCGAGAGAAACCGCAGGTCATAGATAGTATAGACATATTATTTAATGATGAGTGTATTTTTGAATATAGTAGCTACACTATATTCAAAAATACACACACAGTAACATGACTTTGTCTGTATATTACATAAACACAAGTCTAAATTTTTTCTAAGTCTTGTAAACGCATATAAAAATGAACTCCGATATTTTACAATAGGGTCGCACCTCACACACATTAACAGATACAAAAATAGCGACATAAGTGTAAATATTAATGCTTGCTGTCAGTGAAATAAATGATTTAGTCGTATTAGTGGTAATTTGGTGTAAATTTGATAAATAACACGTAATTATTGTGGAGTGCCATATGGTTTAAGTATGGTTTGTGATTTGTTGGTTCACCGCCCAGTGGATAAGATTTTAAGCCTAACTGCCTGGGTTCGAATTTAGAGTTGTTTGTTTATTGGTTTATCTATTTTATAGGAAGCAAATATAGTCTTAGGGCAGGATAAAAGGGTGCCGGTAAAAACCGGTAGTCCGATAAATAGTTCTAATATTTTCTTGCAATATATGAATTTAGCTCTAATTTCTATACATATAATAAAACAGTAAAATTTTAGTGTCTGTACATTGAATTTTTACAATTAGGTTTTCGTAAATAATATATTTACGAAAAACTAATTGGGGGCGATGTTAAATAGTAACAGAACACTTTTCTATGATTTTTAATTTTTTTGTTTGTCTGTTTGTCCGTTTGTTCGGGCTAATCTCCTACTGGACGTATTCATGAAACTTTACATTAATATAGCTTTCATATCAGAATAACATAATAAGTTAAAATTTTGAATAATTTTTGAAGTCCGAAATCCACGCGGGCAAAGCCGCGGGCGGAAGCTAGTTATTTTATAAAATGTTAAAAATGGTGATATTGGAGAAATCCAGTCGCTGTTATATTTAATAGATTTTGAGGTCAAAGGAGCAGTCGGAGCAAGGGGCTGACGGAAACGCGATACTGAAATGCACCATGGTACCACTGCCTCTTATTTAAAATCTGGTTATAATCATTCATCATCATGAGATTAAAAGAAATTATGAAAAATAATTCTATCAACATCTACACATAGAGAAAACTATATGAAGTAGTAATCTTACCGTGCCTAACATACGGCTGACATGGTCTTTTAGGTTAGAAGACAAAGATAGAATTGCAATATTTCAACGTAAAATGGAGCGAAGTATGCTAGGGATATAGCTAGCTAGCTAGGTTAAGAATTAGATTACTCAAATGGGCATGACATATTTGTAGGATGGTAGAAAATAGATGAACAAAGCGCTTAACAGAGTGGATAGCTATGGATAGGAAAAGGAAGAAGGGAAGACCAAGGAAACGATTGAGAGATATTTTCCACCAAAAATATGGGTTTCTTTAGATGCGTCAAGCCCGGGATAGAGAGATTTGGGAAGGTTTGGGAGAGGCCTACGCCGCAGAGGCGACTACTAAACAAGCTTAGTTATTTCTTTATTTTTATTATGTTACAAAATTATAGTCATGTAAAGTTTAGTAGAAGTAAAGGTTATTTTTATTTCATTTTATTTTTTATTTTTCTTTATAATTATGGTGAGTCTAAAAATTTAAGATCTAAGGACTAATTAAGATATAGTAGTATGTTGCTGTATCTAAGGGCAGTAGGGTACCTACTTAGAGGGTATGCAGATACAAAGAAACCTATATTTTTGTCAGGAGATATGGTAATCCATATTTTTGTACCAAAGTCCGTAACGGTAATAAAAACTGATAACTAATATGTATTTTTTATTATTTCCCAGAATTATTCTCCAAGATCGCAAAATCATCCCCCAAATAGTCGTCCACCTATTTAATCAAAACCGCACTAAACCCAACTATGTAGCTATCAACAAGTATTTTATAATTGGATATTCCTTGACCAGTATTATAACGTACAATAATGTATTTTTCCTAAACTCCACAACTGAACACGTGTACAATTTGCATAAAACTGTACAAACAGGGCTTGCTCGCATTTTTATTGGGCGCCCATATGTTTGCTCACACAATTTATATGTTTGCGGTTATTTTGAATGATTTAGCATAAATTAATGAGCGAAAAAAAATAATGAATACGATAGGTAAGCGTTTGTATGTTTAGGTCTTGCAAACAAACCACCAGGTACACTTACCCCCTTATTAATAAACATAGAATAACTCTATCCAAGGAATAGCCTAGTAATAAACTGACATCTGTCAAATTCCTTAATAAAAAACACATAAAAAGTATGGAATTTGAAAGATGTCAGTTTATTACTAGGTTATAACTTGGATATAGTTATTCCATGTTTATAATAAGGGGGTTAGCTTTTAAGAAATTTAATTCTAGATATACTTTTTTATAGCTTAAGAGGGCAAACGGGCAATTGGAGTCATTTTATGATAAACTAGCTTTGCCCCGTGATTTCACGCACGTAAATGTAGATCCAATGGAAAATAGAATATCATCCCATGGCATCACATAGGAACATTTTTAGGGGATAAAAATTATTCTATGTGTTAATCCAAATTACTCTCCATATGTGTGCCAAAATTCATGAAAATTGGTTCAGCAGTTTTTACGTGAAGGACTAACAAACAAACATACCTACAAACTTTCACATTTATAATATTAATAGGATAAATAAAGCCAGTGCGAAGTGGGCGTCAAAAAAATAAGAAACCAGAAAAATTACCCCCTATTTTATTCGTTAGGGGTTGAATTTCTAAATATACTTCCTTGGTACTTTCATCATGAAAAGAATCCCTGTACCATATTTCTAATTTGTAGGTACAGCAGCTTGGCTGTTTTGCTACCGCCGCCAAGCCAAGCTTCTGAAACTTTACGGCCTAACTCTACCGACCCTAACTTCACAAATTCTACATATCAGTAAAAATGTATGGCTTGGCCGTTTCGCTACTGTAGTGGAGGTGATGCTAATATTTTGTTTCTAAAGTTAGTAACGATACAGCCAAGGGTCGGTAGATTTAGTTGTGTGTAGTGTGTAGATCCAGGAGCTTGGCTCTACATGGGATTTCAGATCTTTTTTACATGGCAAACCCTATGTGGTCGTCTTGGCAACATTTTAAATGAAAATATGTTTTTGGTGGGACAGGTAAGTTGGTACATAACGGTTCTAACATAGAAGATGAACAATTATAAAGTTGCACAGTCTTTAACGTGCTGATTATAATGAACCAGGTGTCCAGTATATTTTCATATGTCGGCATATTTTCGACATTCCGCCAGTTTTATGCTAATTGATTGCTTTCCAAATAGGCAATGGGCAACAACCCTTCTATTTTACTTATTTTTACATAAACCGCTAGATAACATAATTAAGTTAAAATTTAACAATTATTTAATTAGTATAAATTAATTTATTTTATTTATGACTTCGTTATGGACCATCTGGAGTATATTGCATATTTTTGTTTGGGTTATACTCTTTGGTCTAGTATCTTTTATTTATATAAATATGTGAAGTTGTCAAAAATTCTAAGCGAATACTGTCCTAGAATGTATACATGCGGCGATGTTAAAATAGTATTAGAATACTTTCAATGATTTTAAATTTTTTTTGTTTGTCTGTTGGTCCGCGCTAATCTCCGAAACTACTGGACGGATTCGAATGAAACTTTTTGTGGTGTATAGATACTAAGCCTGGTCAACATCAAACATACTTTTTACTGTAGTAAAATCGCTCATTCCTGCGGGCAATCGGAATTTCGGCACACTGCATGCAAACAATAACAAATCACTTTAATTATAATATTACTACGCTACGCGAACGAAGTCGCAGGCACCAGCTGGTTATGAATAGAAAGAAATTAGAAAAAATGGTCGCATAGCAATACAATGACACTTCTTGCAAAACGTGTCGATAGGGTTTTATAAGAATTACTTTTTTTTGCTCATGGAGGAGGGAAAACGCCGCATCTTTATTTGTTCTATGCGGATGTTTATGGGCGTCGGTAGACATGAAAAGGCTACGACTGCTAGTTTCTCCCCTATACTATTTGCGATATTTTTTTCATAGATGATAAGGATCTTGTTGAATTTTAGTTAATTTAATTAATATTGCCGTTAGAAATTATTCATCAAATGCATTTGTGCTCATCATAATACATGAAACATACGTATGTCACAAAATATCTTAGGGCAAAGCAATCAAAAGAATTTATATAATTTATTCATAATATAAACCGTGGCAGGGGTCTTTTACGAAACCCCCTCCCCACCCCTCCGAAGTGCTGCCATCTTGTCGTGGTGGTGGGGCTTGCAAACTGTGATCCCCAAGACAGGGCTACCCATACCGGATAGCCATGAAGGGATAGCCTACGTGCAGCCCAGCTGGAAGTTCCTACACCCGTCCCTCTGAATCATCAGAGTCGGCGTGGATTGGGACGGAGTATTGGAGTATTGGGGTCAGGGGCCACACTGCATGCATGCACTACATCTTACTTATAAAGTATGTCGCTTTCCTTAATCCATTTTGGCCGGTGACCCATCGAAGTGGGAGGAGAAAGGAGGGCAGCGCATTTGTATAGTCGCTATGCGGTTATCTGTGGGCGTCGGTAGTCATGAAAATGGCTCCGACTGCTCGTTTGTCCCTCTTTACCATAAAAAAAAAAAAATATATCGTGCAGACTTAAATACCAATATTATATGAGCCAGAGGTTATGCAGTCTCATTTCTGTTCCAGCAGCGCAAAAGAGCTAAACTTCTTACAATGTTAACAAAATTAGAAGTATTAAAAGTCACCAGTGACATTATAATAATTTCTTATTCTCTGTGTGCTAATTCGTTCTGCTTGGTTATGCGTGTGGTCTGGTGCGGCGCGGGCGTGGCGAATCGCCCGCAAAATGTTTATCAATGTTTTGTTATTGGGTGGGCCCCTGCTCCTATTTAGATATGGCCTGACATATTTATTACAGAAATTGAATAGCAAAAGAAAAGTTTTCAACGCTGTAATTAAACAATTTGGTAATCAGATAAAAGATCGGACAATAACTGATGTTTTTGTGCGGCACCGTTTGTGCGTTGGCCGTCTCAATCTATTACACTTTTACACTTTACTTGAATATACTTAAGTGCTTATAGGTACGTAGTATATATTATTATATATATTTTATTATTAGTAGTATATAATATAGTAGGTACATGTAGAAGTATATTGATGTCAATATTTATAAAACGTTGTTAGTGAATAAAAATAAGTGCGAGACGGACTCGCATACCGAGAGTTCCGTACCAATATAACCTGCAAAGTTTTAAGTACGTAAGTCCAACAATATAAAAAATACTGTGACATACGAACGGACGAACAGACAGACAGACACACAGGCATGACGAATTTACAAGGCAAAAATGCCATTTGGCTACGGTACCCTAAAATTAGTAATGTGACATTTTAAAAAAACCTAAAGAGGTGTTAACTTATTATTTTTTCTGTCAGATGATAAAAGCTTTAGATAAATTCGTAATTACTGATGATAACTAGAAAATATATTGCTCGCAAATCGAGCCATTCAACAAACCGAAATAAAATAAACAAAACCAAAACCAAAATTTCAAATTCGCGACAATGCAGCAATTTTCTTTAATATGAGACATTTTTTGTTATAAAATCCGGGTGAATCTCTGAGCAAAAAAGTAATGGTGATGTCTCAAATTTACACAAATGTAGTCATTGCATTTTAATCGCGTTAGGGCATATTGTCGTGGTTTATTTAGTTACTTTCAAATGGTCTACAGAGACTAATGTCTCCGGACTGACCTGCAAATGTCCTGAAGTCCCTAAAGATTTTTATCTACACTAATGTTGTAACATTCTACTTATGTTTTCAATACTTGACTTATAATAACTACTGTAATAGCTTAGACAACAAAAAACTCAATTTAAGCATTTTGACATGATGTTATAATATTCAAATCGATATCGTAAAATCTCATTATAACACTGTGTGAGAGCGAGAGAGAGAGAGAGAGTAGTGAGAGAGCCTTATGACAAAATCCTTACAGCGCTTGGCCCTGCTGGCGCTGCAGCTGCGCTCTCATTGGTTAGATTTTAATGGCGGTAAGTTCGCTGTGACAATACACGTAGGCATGAATTTAATGTTTCGCAATATTTTATTAATTGATTAATTGCATTAGTGAAGATAAAGTAGTGTATGCAACTGCATATAACACGGGTATTAAAACACTCGTTACTATTTTGAAACTCGCTCCGCTTGTTTCAAAAACTCACACTCGGGTTTTAATACCCTTCATTATACGACAGTTGCATAAACTACTATTATTACTTAGTTTTCTACCTATAACGTCACGCACCTGCCATAAAAAAGGTTAATAATAAAAAAGCAGTTTTTAAAACTGTTGAACAAATAAGCTACTAAGATAACATAAAAAGAAACAAGTTCAAACAGCAAACCTCGCCGTATTTATTCAAGCCCAAGCCGAGTTCAAAAGCAAGTGCTAATCTTTCATAATCCGCCTAAAAGATAACATGAGCGTGCTCTATTTCACTCAGCCCCTAACACAATAAGAGTTTAAAACATATTTTTAAATCCCCATACAGCCCCATATTTCACCCTTCAGCGGTTCCGATGAAATGGTCTAACTTTCAAAATTTATCATAAGTGCAAATAGCGGGTGGCACACCGAGATTTTTTAGTTCTCTTTTTTTGTTTTTTTATTTTCACTTATGTTAGGGTTATACACCGAAAGGGTTGAAATGAGGATCCTATTTCAATCCCTTCGGTTATTAAGAAGATTTTAGGTAGGCACCATCACTTTATCTGTCTCTATATATGTTAGTCGCCAGAACCATGAACCATAATAGCTAGATAGATGCTTTGTATCTGAATTGATATGCGGAAAGTACATTATATAGGTTTTTAGGGATAACTATAGTGTTTTGTGAGGTTTATGCGAGTCTAACTGGTATAATATAACAATATGATGTCTGAATATATCAATGTTTTAGGAAGCCGGTATTTATACCTACAGCATTATCAGATGTCCAACGAATAACGATAAAAATAAAAATGTCGCATCGCTTTTGCTGTCAACCTGCATGATCAGTAATAATTTATTGCACAAAGCAAGAGTCTGTGCAATTCACAAATGGTAGAAAAATTCAGAAATATAATAAAATCAGGTGAATATAATATATATTGTGTTCCAAGTATGCACTACACATATTTCAGCGCATGTTCAAACTATCGTTCTTCGCAAGCGAAAAGACTTTACTCCTACTTTAGGTAGGTATACTATCTTCTCTCCTACCTACATCGAAAGTTGGAAGATATTTTGTTCCTGGTTTTTCTCTTGCTCCATAAGTAATTTAATATTTGCGTCATAGGGAGAAAAAAATATATTTATCTCGTTGATGTAATGTATTTTGAAGTCACAACGATAAAATATTGTCTTCAATACTTTCATTCAACAACTCAGTGTACCCATGACCTATTAATCTGAACAATCTCGCCAAAGTTAATGCCGTTAGATAGATACCAAATGTTATAGTTGAAGTCACCGTGACTGGACAAAACGCGTGTGGGGAGCGTAATGGGCGGAGGTACCTCTGAGAGTGCGCTATAGGCCTGACGGCGGGTTGTCAATATTATTGATGGTGTGTAAGATGAAGGATATCAATGGTTGTCTAACGTTATGCTTTACGGATTATGATGCGGTTTATTTGTAGGCGGTTTAAAATCTATCGCAATGAAACCACTTATTTTTGGTGGATAAAGTAATGCTTATGTTATTGTAGTATCTAATCTATATCTGTGGCAAACATTATCCAAGTCCATTCAGTAGTTTTCTCGTGAAAGAATAATAAACAAGCAAAAAACTATGTTAGTGATGATGTGTTTATTTTAGCAGTTTTTTTCGTATCACTTCTTAATAAAAGATAATACTAATTAGAAGGTGTTCTAATTTACATATATAAAAATAAAAACAACGACAAATTAAAAAATAAAATATTTTTTTAATTCTTAGTCGATTATTACCTAACAATGTATCATTTAATTGAAAAAAAAATACCCAAAATATATTTTAAGTCACTCAACATGTGACATTCATTAAAATCCTCAAGAAATATAAATTGAACAGGAATCATTGATATCTACAAAAATACATACATACATACGCTTTAACGCTAAAAACATTACATTATTACGAAGTCGGTTAATTGCTTTTATGTACGCACCTATTGCGTTAATAGTTTGATTGGTTATGATTTGAACAGGTGAGCTTATTACGGATTACCCGCGACTGCTGGCGCCATCTGTCGATTT
The DNA here is from genome assembly GCA_001625245.1 of Calycopis cecrops. NCBI lineage: Eukaryota > Metazoa > Arthropoda > Insecta > Lepidoptera > Lycaenidae > Calycopis > Calycopis cecrops. The sequence goes on along the minus strand of LUGF01038395.1, from coordinate 442,501 downwards.
TGGATCGTCGATTGCGATCGCAGATCATATCACTCACTCGTGACTCACTTACTTATCGCGTTAGCTGGCTGGTTAACCAAATTGTATACACTTATACAATACGCAATGGGGTCAATCTGTACGAATTTTGCTACAGGGGAAAAGTAATATGGGGATAATTAATTAGAGGGTTTGCCAAGGTGCTCTGTTCGCGTCAGGTGCAGGGCATCTCAGTCTCGTCTGATCTCAACTATCGTCATTAGAAATCATCATCATCAGCAGGAGTACGTACGCTTCTGGACACAGGCCTCCCACATAGTGCGCCAGAGGTCACGTTCAAGAGCCACTTGCATCCAGGGGATCTCATCTCAACTTAAACCAAATCGTCAGTCCACTGGGTAGGGAGTCCGTATAACACTTCATGTTCCGGTGCGGGGCCACTCAAGAAACCTTCTCTTCTTCTTCTCCGGCATCTATCGGTACTGCAACAAATCTAGGGTAACCGACATAGCTCTAAGAGACAGCAAACTGAAATGACAAAGGGCAGGTCAACAGAGTCAGTAAACTGAAATGACATTACTTGGTGGCAATACGCGAGGCAAAACGGCTGGTTCCAATCTTATTCCAGAAATGAGAAAAACCAATCAAACTCAAAAAGTCTCCTACTTATGGAAAGATGACAATGATTAATCAATCACGCCTAACAATATGCTCCATCATTCCATTTAGTGCCCGCTCAAGATTCCTTCTCATTCGATTACGGCTAAAGCATTAAAAGTATCGCAAAGTCAGCGTACGAATCCATTTTGCCATAGCTCCCCGAAAATTCACTTTCCACGAATTAGTCATAATCCGTGGCTAATTTATCATGGTGCAAGGGAATGATTCGGAAAAACTTTGATTATCTTCGCCATAGTTGAAGAGGGGAGTAATGATGGGCACCGTAACTAATATTTAGTTGTAATAATAATTATATCACAATTGTTTCGCACAGGCATAAAATACGTTAAAATTAATAAAGGGGTCGGTCCATTTCAGGTGTACTGTTGTACAGATAACAATAAATAAAGAAAAATACATAGAATTAAAAAAAAATACATTAAGTTCGTTGAACTCACGAAATAAAATGCACGAAACATCTAAAAATTCAAGTTTTACTTTTAAATGACAACACTTGTCAAGATGGCGCGTTTCAACACAAGTGTTATATTATTCTGTGATACTAAAAAAGTTTATCCCATGAGGTTTCATAATCATTGTTTGATCACAGTATTTTTAAAATCAAATACTTTATTTATATTTAACTTTAAAAATGCTGTAATTCGAGGCCGATTGATGGACTTGCAATGTCAATTGTTTGACAGATACGTCAACGTCAGAGTTCTAAACAAGAGGCCATTGTTATTATTGTCATAGAGTTGCTTAGTGTGGAAAGATTATATTTATTGGGCGTCTGAAATAAAGACGTATCCATGATTTAAACTATGCAAATGTTGGTCAAATTGTATTTCCTTTATGCCATTAACTGTACAAGAGTACACCCAGGGCTCATACAATTTTGGACCGTCTCCTTTGCACAAGTTTTAAGAGTCTGAGAAACTAATATTTGCCTACCCCAATAGGGCACTAGTGTGAAAAAGTGTTACATTGTGAAACGAATAAGAATCCTACTTACATTATAAATGCGAAATTTTGTATGTTTGTTTGTTACTCATTCACGCAAAAACTGCTGAACCGATTTTTATTAAATTAGGCACACATATAGGCAGTAACTTGGATTACCACGTAGGATAGTTTTTATCCCGAAAAAATGTTCCTATGGGATGCGATGGGATGATTTTCTATTTTCCATGAGATCGAAATTTACGCAGTGAAACCGCGGGACGCAGCTAGTGTTAAATAAAACCACTGCTAACAACTTTGTTCACGGCTACTACCTACAATTAATATTTTAATTACGCCTTCTCAAAAAAATAAATAAAAAATCAAGTGTCTAATACTTGATTTTTTATTTATTTTTTGTAAGAAAGAAAATAAAATTATATAACATACGTTAAAAAATTAAGATTATTAAAAAAATTAGAGCAAGAACTAGGAAAATTAGAACTGTACCTCCCTGAAAGTGGATTAGAAACGTTGAAAAAAAAAGACTAGTTGACTCGTTTCAACCTTGGCAGGTTCTGTACAGAAAGCTAGATGATGCTCAACAAGTGATTCAACTACACAAATCAATTAAGATCGGTACCACACTTTATATCCCGCTGACAGAGCTGTAACTATTACAAATAATTCACCTTGGAAAATTAGCGATACACAAAAACATGCATAAAATATCATACAGGTGGGCAAGCATCATAAAAAATAAAAATCACAGCTTGTACCTTTATAATTATCTATAATCTACACTCCCTACGCTTTCGTTGACACACCGTCCATTACTGCTTCCGTAGAAAATCACATTAAAAAAAACAAAAGACAATCACAAAATTACAAACCATTTGACATCTGACACCGCGAATATTCAAATTAATGCATTATCGATATGAAAGGCGCACTTGACTGGAACAGGGGAATTTTATGACACCTAAATATACTACATGTCGGTCCACAGGATAAATTTACACTAACTGAAATAATCAAAACATAACAGTATGCGACAAAAAGTGTATTGAACATTTTTATTCTGTGACATCGTGAGGGAGGCAGGGGTTAAATGAACAGCACGTAATTTACGCGTAAATCAAATTTGACCGGTGGGTGTGTTCCGTTGTCTGACACATATGGCGATGTTTCTATATGACGATGATTGTTCCGTTTCTAAGTGCTTTCGTGTGTCCTGTGACGCTCCAGTGTTCGTGATGGATAGAAATAAAGCTCGCGTTTTAGGGCTGCCCACTTATACGCACGCATAACTCTCCGGGCCTCGATTGTTTTGTGCTCAAGTTTTTTTGGGGCATAGACAAAGTATAATTTAGACGTTTTTGTTGATTGTAACGTTGGAATATTAAAATAAATCTAACGATGATATAGTATTTTCCAAGCTGTGTTTAGAAAGTAAGTGATATTTACATCAAATAATTAATTAATTAATCAGTACTACCAGTTGTTTCTAGTAGTGAGAACACTGCCTTTGCGTATTTGTTGATTCGAATGACAACCGACATTCCTAAATTTTATGCCGAGTTTTCGTACAGATTACAGTATCAGTAATAAACGAGAGGTAAGTAACAGTGAGTACACAGATATTCATATATTTATTACACTTACCCGAAGCACCGGATTCATGCATGTTATGTTCACAGTGCAACATGATCCTTGATGGTAAAGATATTATGTCTTTAACATTTTATCCTCAAACTGCTGTTGACGCTACCATACATGTACGCACGCATCATGGACGGAATCCTTTCTGTAGATTTTTTATAGTATAAGAGAGCAAAAGATCAGTCGAAACCTTTTAATGACTACCAACGGTTATTAAGATCCAGATAATAGTAATGTAGACGATTTACCCTGCTTTTCTCTTCCTTTTTGATTGACCCACGGTAACAGCTTACAAACGTGACGGCATAATTGTCACTTTATGGTGATATCACGTGATTGAGGGCACCTCTTCGACCTCTTACTAAATGTATGATATTAAATATTTGCGTCTGCAAACATTCTTGATGCTTAAAAGTAACGTGGGAGTCCACAACATCAACATAAATTAAAACATTACAACTAGTAACAAAATATTTTTGGCTAATTTTGTTACAATAATTAATGCGGGACATAATTTTTATTTGTATAAATATAATAAATTTTGGCATTCATTGTTTTAAGTCCGATAAGCATCGGATAGGGTGCACCGGGGCAATATGGTCTAATAGTACGATTTGCATAATCATTTGCATTTTATCTTTGTTACCTTATGGCAAAAATAGCACGACCTTTGACATTACATTCAAATATATTCAAAAATAGCTTATCAAAATTAAACTAATAATAAGGAAGTACTTTATTTTATGTTTAATTAAATTAACAATAAATAATAAAGCTAATTTAATTTATGTTTATGTGTTTTAATGTAAAAAACCGTTTTTGTCTCTAAACTAGAGGTAACGAATTTTAGCGTGTAACCTACACATTTTTATTAGCTTGGGAATACATGTGCTTTTTAACCATTAACCACAGCATCGATTACTTTATTATTTATATCTATTTATTTCTGTAGTTATTTTATTCTACGTAATTAAGTAAACAATTCAAAACCTACATTTAATCTAAGATTTACAAGCTAAAAGCCCGTATCAAGAGTCATGAAAGTGTCAACTTGCTAATCGATACTTAGTTTTAAGTTCTAAGTACCACCTTTAAATATTATTCGCCTGAAATTGATTTTATCGGCGTAATCATCGGTTTTATTGTTACTTAAATATTTTTATAGAGAGGCAAAAAAGCAGTCGATATCATTTTCAAGAACATGGCTCCCATAGAAATTCACATAGTCATTATGCGCTGCTCTCATTCGTCCTCCCTCCTCCATGGACTATCGAATTTTGTCATTCATATATAATTAACACAATGTTTAGCCGATATTGCTTCGCTTATAGTCTTATTTCATAAAATAGTTTTAGATCACAGTCACAATATGTGCGAACTTAGTCTTATTTGTTTCTATCTAGCATAATTTTATAATTCATAGAACGAATTTAATATATGTAATTAGTAAATTCAAAACATGTTAACTTTTTAAACGTGGACTGTATAATTAGTAACCTCAAAATCTAAAATTGAATTCATTTATTGAAGGTGAAAATTCATCTAAAAATAAATACCTACAGTAACTGACGCTCAGTTACTTTACATAAATCTTTTAGCTAAAACTCTTATCTTGCGATTAGTGACTTACTGTCTCTTTTAATCGGAAACTGTAAAAACACAATTCGTTATTTATTTGACATTTATATGGCTAATCGTGACAATAATTGAAAACTGTAAAAAATCATCATTAACATTAAAAAACTGGAAATATCAAATTTTAATAAGCGAACGTGACATTATTTAGAGATTTATTAGATAACTAATAAAATAAGACAAGACAGTTATTAATTCTCTAAACTTATCCTACTAATATTATAAATGCTAAAGTTTGTATGTTTGTTTGTTTGTTACTCCTTCACTCAAAAACTACTAAGCCGATTTTCATGAAATTTGAAACACATAGTAATTTGGATTAACACATAGGATAGTTTTTATTCCAAAAATGTTCCTATGGGATGCCATGGTATGATTTTCTACTTTCCACGGCATCTAAATTTAGGCTAGTGAAACCGCGGGGCGCAGCTAGTATTATCATTTTTGTTAAAGAGTTTATGTTGGTATCGATTAGGCTCTAAAACTACTTGGCCGATTTCAACCATTTTTTCACTAACAGACAGCTACACTATCAGGGAGTGGCACGGGCTTTTATTCATCATCATCATCAGCCGGAGGACGTCCATTGCCGGTCATAGGTCACGAGCCACTTGCATCCAGCGACTCCCCTCCAAGTCAAGTCTTCAGTCCACCGCGTTAGAGGCCGTCCAACTCCGTCTATTTTATTACGAATGGACAATTTTTATTTTTGTATTTTTGACGCCCAACAAAATGGCACTACTATGCCAGCACCATTTTTTTAATGTTCTCATTTTTTTATATCAAAGAAAATTTTAAACATTATAGAATAAAAATACTAAAGCCGTCTTGAAATTCATTAAAATGTTCCTACATCCAGCTATGGCAAAATTTTGCGTACATTACAATATATACTTGACTTTAAAAATCTCTTTTACTTATAAATGATGTAATCTATTAAATAGAGACAAGTGATTATAGTCACTGTAATCAATACATTTTATTCAAAACAAAATACATTTTTTCACAGTTCAACAATGAAAAAAAATGTATTTTATATAACATAAAAAGGCAAACGAGCAGTCAA
>LUGF01038395.1:401347-417116 GCA_001625245.1 Calycopis cecrops | reverse complement strand
CCCCCCCCTGCTTTCAGTGCTTACGTAACACTTGAACTTTCCTGCAAATCCACAATCTACGCAAACGCAAGTAGCAGAAAAATAGCAAATAGTCAATTAATAAGAATCTCCAACAAATGCCCTGCAATTTTCATTTTCTATGGGATTCTCGACTTGAGGGAAAAAAATCGAACGTTTAAAACACATTCATTGGCGAATAAAAAAGTATCCGCAATCGAGGTATTACGGTTGGTATAATTGCTGTCTTGTTAAGGGGAAGGTTTATTTAGCGATCAAAAATCTCCGTCGGTAGATATTTTTTTTTTTTATGGTATAGGGGGCAAACGAGCAGCTTGAGCCATTTTCATGACCATAGACATCCGCGTAGAGGCTATACAGATGAGATGCCCTACTTTTTCCACCGGCTACTTACACACCGCACGAAACGCGACAGGACAGCTGTCACTTTTCTTTTTTCTTCTTTTCACCTTGTGCCAGCCTAATTCATCTTCAATGACCATGGCAGTATTTCCTGGAGTTTTAAAAAATATCCAGCATTGTAAGAGGTAGCTTGCATGCAGCCGAATTGGGCTGGCACGACCGGGGAGGTACATCTCGCTAACACGAGCTGCGATGTCACGTTTCGTGGAGTGTGTAAGTAGCCGGAGGTGGGAGGAGAAAGGAGGGCAGCGCATCTGTATAACCTCTATGCGGACGTCTATGGGCGTCGGTAGTCATAAAAATGGCTCCGACTGCTGGTTTGCCCCTCTACACCATAAAAAGTATAGATACAAGGAAAGCTTAGTTAGCACTGCGCCTTAATAAAAAAAGCTATGCTCCTCATTGCAGCGTGCCTTTTGTATTTTGAGGTATAATGACAGAAGATTGTAGCCGCAGCCATTCCAGGCCCTTTGTTGAATGAACTATTCCAGCCCTGGAGCCCTGCAGCCCTGTGGGAACAGGATCAAAATGATACCAATTATATTACTAGGTTTTGTTTACTTAAATATCTACTCTAGATAATGTGTATGAAGTAAAAAGCTAACTATAAAACCACTAAAGCAGGCATTTGATATCTAATCTAATGTAAATAAAAATAAATTTTCAAAAATATGATTTTAAATATTACTAGTCAGTATTACTCTTCAACTTTTTCACTATAATTATTTTTTATGGTATAGGGGGTGCAAACGAGCTATTAGAGCCATGTTCATGACTACCTACGCTCATAGGCATCCGCGTAGATAAGCAGAAGCGTTGCCCTCGTTTTTCCTCCTCCAAGGGCCACCGGCTACTTACACACCACACGCGACAGCACAGCTGTCACTACGCCGGTTTTGTGTAAGCGAGAGGTACCACCCAGTCGTGCCGGCCCAATTCGGCTGCATACATGCATACATTGTGGCACTACCTCTTACAGAAAGCGACTTCAAAATTTACTTGAAATGCTGATGATATTTTCATTTAGATCGTATACATGCACAACGACATGTAGGGGATATTAATTCACACGATTATGGCCATTACCACTAGAGTTTATGGCTTAATTTCCTGAAAGCGTTCGCTGTATGTTGCTCATGGTACTAATGTAATACAATCTTCAAAGTGTTGTTTTACTGAAGTCGCGAAAATGGTGCATTTAAAGAGAACGTTGATATTAACCTGCGAACTGTCGCGTGGGGTCCGAGGTACCGCAGAGAACTTTTTTAAATTTTTGCAACAAATATTGATGTTTTAGTATAACTACAAACACAGAATGAGGCTACATGCTGCATTTTTTTTTTATAGTATGAGGGGGGCAAACGAGCAGTCGGAGCCATTTTCATGGCTACCGACGCACATAGACACATAGAGGCTATACAGATGCGCTGTCCTCCTTTTTTCTCTCACTTCCGTGGGCCACCGGCTATTTACACACCGCAGGAAACGCAGCAGCACAGCTGTCACTTCACATAAATCTCGTGTTAGCGAGAGGTACCTCCCCGGTCGTGCCGACCCAATCCGGCTACATGAAAGCATGCAGTGTGGCACTAATCTTACTAGAGCTACGCCCCATTTCTCCCTCGTAAGTTTCAACCCCGTGAAAAAATTGGAATGAAATATACTTTTCAATATATTCTTAGACCTACAGAATGTACACAGAAAATTTCATAAAAATAGGTCAAGCCGGTTTAGATGAATTCAACCCCACCGTAAAACTATAAAAAAAGAGATTAACCAATCTGAAATTAAATTTAATATTTTCCTTTTACTTTGGACATTTACATTTAAGACTCTAAATGGTAGTTAACCGAAAAATGGATCAAGATTTCCTTGGAATATTATTTTTTTTATAGCATTAGAGGGCAAACGAGCAATCGGCCTTTCGATGACTATATATAATTTCGGAGCCTTTTGATGACTACCGACGCCCATGGACATTCGCATGATTGTTACCCAGATGCGTTGCCCTCTTATAACCGCCAAATGGGCCACCAGCTACTCACAAACCGCACGAAACGCGACAGCGACGCTTTTCACATTACGCCGCGCCGGTATCAAGTGAGCGAGAGGTAGGTACTGGTGCAGGTCCAATTCCGTTGCATAGAAGGATGTAGTGTCATGCACCATGCATGGCACTACCTCCTATGCAGTATGGCACTACCTCTGTGAGTGAGATGTACCTCCCAGGTCGTGTCTACCCGATTCATCTTTAACGTTTCCTCTCCTCTTACGTTAATGATTGAGGGCTAAATACATCAAAACTAAATCTGATGATGATGCTAAATAAAACTGATTAGATTTATCCGTGCGAAGTCGGGACGGGTCGCTAGTTAATATAAAACACGGTACCGTTACTCCCATTCAACTTTATTGTCTTATTTAGACATGTCTGTGCATATTATGACGGAACGTGCTGTGACTGTTTAATACATCTTTAGCGTAACTGCTTACCTCTTCTAGCTTTATGTAATCCTGGTGATTTTGTTGTTAAATTGTGTGAAAGCTAGTGCGCGCTGCATGCATGCATGCTGCCGAATTGGGCCGGCACGACCAGGGAGGTGCCTCTCGCTTACACGAGACCGGCGTAAAGTGACAGTTGCCCTGTCGCGTTTCGAGCTGTATGTAAGTAGCCGGTGGCCTATTATAGAAGGGCTACGCATCTGTAAGAACTCTATCCGGATGTCTACGGGCGTCGGTAGTCATAAATTGGCTCCGACTGCTCGTTTGCCCGCGTGTACTATAAAAATAAAGAAGACGCATTGCAACCTAATTTAACCGGTAGCATATTTGTATCTAGCACCGACGTTCTGTGCGGCTTCTTAAATTTTTTTCGGCAAAAAGTCTGGACAAGGACTCAATTAGAAAGGCTGTTTTGTACAAAAATATCACAGTCATACGGACTGCTTATAAAGTGAAAAGTATGATAATATTTTATACCCATAACATAGTAAAATGGGGCTACATGTAACGAACTTATAATAGTTTTAGATTGCATAATGCCGGCAAAGAAGTTTCCATGTATTGTAGAGACAATGTGCACCTTTTGAAGCACAATGTTCCTGACATAATATATTCTGCGTCCATCAATTAATTAGTACAGTGTGAAATGATTCAGATATAATGATTTATGTGTGAACCGAAAAAATGTCTTCAGCACTTAGAATAAATGATTAGTTAATATTAGATTCTTCACTAAATTGTACTTTGATCGAAGCTTTTAGTGAAAAAAAGTAAAAACAATTTATTATGCTAACTACACACAAGCAGCAACAATTTGTAATGCAGCTTCACACTAGCGCGAACGTATTATTATGCTAACGCCACACAAGCGCGAACATTTAGTTAATATCTCATAAGTAGTCGCGTCTTAAATGTGGACGTTTGATGGAAATGGCCATGAATCCTCTTATCTTAATCCTTACAGTGTAGTGTGGCCACTAAACCAGAGCTCTCTCAAGAACGACAATGTAACGAAACCTCTCATTAAGATAATAATAAGACCCATAAAAACTAAATAATAAAAAAAATAACATCTAATTATATTAACTGAAAATAATCAAGTATAAGCGAGGTGAACTTAACCTAGCAACTATAGCAACATTCGTTACTAGATTAATATTTATAAAACTTAAATGTTGGATCAATATGAAAAGTACAGGCATATGGCCTGTAAATTGGCAGAATTTGTTATTAACAAAAACAACCAGCGCTTTTGTAGCTCTTCTAAAATAAATTAACAACCAGGACACTTGAAGATATTAATGAATGCACATAGACATCCACAAAATCTGAGTTTTCGTAGGAGTATCTAGCGTTTTACAAATTACGCGAAATTCAAAGATATAAGTACTCATCAATTCCATTTAGCGACCTAATTTGGATTATTTCGGCATATCTTACAAAATAGATCTTAAAACAAATTAAATCATAAGAATAGATATTTATAGAAATAATAAGAAGAGATAGTTTATATTCCTGTCGCTCAATTGACACCGCCGCTGTTCACTCAAATGGATATAAGCTATGCTGAAAAGTCGCTACCTTAATGGCCACACCGTATCTTCATTATTTAAATGGTGCTTTTAATGTGTGAGGAAATTAATGAAGTAGGAAAAGTTGTTAAGTACTAATGTACCGAATATTTAAGCTCAACTCACCGTCCAGACTAAATAAATACATTTACTTTGCTGGCGACGAAACATTCATGTAAACGCTTGATTATAAATGACTATGACGTTTGTAGATCTACCGGCCGCGGCGGGCGCAGTGGTAACAGAGCTTGCGCCAGGGGTCGCGGGTTCAAATCCCACCTACCTCATGGATGTTTATCTATGTTTTTCTCTAATAAAAATCTTAAATATCTATATAAAATTTCACAAATTTATAACGCATATTAAATATATTTCCGTTGTCTAGTACGCGTAACACAAATCCTTACGGTACTCAGCTAGTAGTAGTGTCGGAAGTGCATAGATATTTTTTTGAAATAGGTTTTTTTTTTTAATTAAAGTTTAAACTTTGTATGTGGAAGAGCGTAACCTCCTAACACAAGTACCTATATATCATACTTAAAAGGATGTTTCGACCCTTTAAATAGATTTTGTAAAATCTGGCAATAAATGATTTTTGATTAAAAAAAAAATATTATTTTGTGTATTTTCAGCCTACGCTATAAAAATTACGTTATAACAATAGGTACCCATGCACCCCCTTCTCAAATCAACTGACACATAACGCCTGCATGACATACATGCAATAAATTATACCTTAAAAATTTAATATAAAACTCGAATTTATAACTTCCCGTTTTTATAATAAAATGTCGGAAATATAATTTGTAAAAATGTAAAACATCTGTTGCACACAGTTATTTAAAGACAGAAGAGTAATTGCCGCAAAGTCGTAAAACTATAAAAAAATCACTCATGCATACGTGCTATGCTATGGATGATAACTGTGTATTGTACTTGGATATACTCTATTCAATCGGTAGTCATGAAATTGCTCCGACTGCTCGTTTGACTTTGTATATAAGAAATGCAATTCCATCATGATGCAGACAGTGTTGTGCTGTCGCGATTCGTGCGACGAAAAGTTCTGACGTCCCTGCCACGCTTAAGACTATTTTTTTTATTATTTTTGTATAGCATAGTATGCAAACCACGTGGTCCACCTAATGCTAAATAATCACCAACGCCCACAGACATCTGCCACACCAGAGGTCTAACAGCGTTGCCTACCTTTGAGAGAAGAATAAGCTCTTTCCTTGAAGATGCCTAGGTCGCATCGGTACAGAATTTCAGAGAATTTATTTACTTTGACTAATAATTACATCACGGATTTTTTTACTATGATACAACTATATCATGAATTAAACTTGGGATTTCACAATAAAATTATCAACATACGCAGGGCAATAGATTTACGTATTACCTAGCCCAGGTCTTCAGCAGCTATAACTCGAGTGTCCTGGATTCGCAGGCAACAAGATCCCTTCAGCGACAGACTGACCTCGACAAAGAGGCGAGACTTCTCCTCCTTGGCTGTCCGGTTGCCTCTGAACAGTCCCTACTACGACGTGGAACAGTGCAATGGGATCAGGTTCCCATTTTGACCCCTGGTCTCAGTACTCTAGTACTTCAAAGGAGCACGCCACCAGTGCGGCCGAATGGGACCCGTTAGTCGTCCCAATCCACGCTGCCGTCTGCTGATTCAGAGGGACGTGTGACTGGTCTCTCACCCTCAAGCCTGTCCAGCAAAGATTTAGGTATCGCAGAGGTACTCAAGTATTCTCCATCATGGCAAGTCATTATCTTCGACTACCAGGTTCGCCCAGTGGTACAGAGCTCGGACAAGCGGAGCGTGTTGCGCCAGGGTCGCGAGTTCGAATCCCGCCTAGGTCATGGTTTATCTATGTATTATATGTATTTATATAATAAAAATCTTAAATTTGTAAAGCATAATGTTAAATATATTGTCCGTTGTCTAGTACCCGTAACACAAGTCCTCACGGTACTTAGCACGGGGCTAGACTAACGTAGTGTGATAAGTACATAGACATTATTATTATTATTAACAAGGGGACATCTACTATAATCTGCAAAAAATAAAAATAGAATTAGGAAGAAATTATAATGTCAAAGCATAAAAGGACTGATCATAATGACACCCATCATAATTAACCTCTCGTAAGCAACAATAAAAAGCGTACAACAAAAGTAGTGGGACAGGACAAAAGGAGTTTGAAGAGGTAATTTTCTTTAGTTGGAAATTTAAAAGTATCCGAGGATTAATCTGCACAGCGACATGCACTAAATAATTTCCCGTAAATCCAGACAGCATTGTATGAATACATTGACCGCTGGGAAGGAGCTGGGGTGGCCATATTTTATTTATTTTATAGGACGTATTATAATTATAAGTGACTTCAATCTAAGTGAAAATGTCACACGTTTTTATAAATAGGATATTTTCTAATTGTTGAAGTAAAACTTCTATTCGCGCTTTTGACTTGGAGAGTAAGCTGGCGAGAGCGTTACAAAAATCACACATAGGGCGAGGCCGATGGAAGTTGTCATTCAAATTCAAAACTTTAGTGTATTTAAAAATAAATATCATATGTCATGTTATGTCATTGTATCTGCGGAAATGAAAATCATTCAAATCATCAATCAAATATCTTTTTCATCCCTTAAGTCACTTGTGACGATATGACCGAGATATCAGAATCTCTCCACATTTAGGAATATGCCGTCGAGATATACGCTTCTATACTACAAGGTTGAGATTTTTGTTTGTCCTCCTCTTTGATCTGAATATCATTGTGTATGTCTATTAGCATTATTTAAAAAGAATTTCCGTGTATGTAACTAAATTATTTTTATTTTATTGTATAAAAAGGCAAGCCAGCAGTTTGAGTTTTGATGACAACTGAAGCCCATAAGCATCCGCTTAGTTACTATCTCTATTAGCACTTACTTGTTTTCAAAAAAAAAAATACTTTTTTAGTTGTCCTTACTGTACATAATACTAATTGTAAGCGAAGTGCCGATTTAATCAATTTTCACACAATACCAAAACAGCTCGTCCTTGCAATTTAAACATGGTCGATGTAAGATTAAGAAAAACAAACTTAATATCCGCCTCTCTATAATTATTGCTGACACATTTTCTTTTCATTATAAATAATAAATAAAAATAATAAAATAATAAGTAAAACTGTAACCCAAAAAAAAATAATTAAGGAATAAAAAGGCTTTTTATTTATATTTCATTTCATTAACTTTAAAATATTAATTATTAAAAGAAAATAAAATCTTCACTTCAAAATCCATAATACAAAAACTGTAATTAAAAATCAGGACTATCCTTATAATGCTCCAAAACATGTTGCACCCACACAACGGTTTGATATGAGTCATAAGCCCGCATTTTTTTGTTTCACGTAACGCTGTTACGCTCAGCTGAACCTAGGTTCCAAGCGCTGAGCCCTATGACGTAATGCCTGAGGAATTTCACTTTTTCATTTCTAGTACCTAGACTTTAACGGGGAGTAAGGAAAACAATTGTTTTACACCAGTACTGTTTACATAAAATTTAATTAATTACTTTCTTGTTACACTAGTTGATGTATGTGACTTCGTCTGCGTTTTTATTGAATAATTACAGATATAAAAATATATATTAGTAATAGTGGATATATTGATCTATCCAATGATTCACTTTTTATAGAATAGGGTTGTATAAATGTTATTTTGGTATTTGCAACGTATATTCATTAATATGCATGTAGTAAAAGCAGTTTGCCTACATGCATTTGATATATATATTTTAATATACAAATAGACACTAATATTATTTACTTGTATGTAATCACAGTAAGAAGTAGTGCCACACTGCATGCTTGGATGCAGCCGAATTGGGCCGGCACGACCGGGGAGGTACCCTGACATGAGACCAGCGTAAGGTGACAGCTATGTTGTCACGTTTGATGGGATGTGTAAGTAGCCGGTGGCCCATGGAGGTGGGAGGAGGAAGGAGGGCAACGCATCTGTTTCTCTATGCTGATGTCTATGAGCGTCGGTAGTCTTGAAAACTGCTTGTTTGTCGCCAATACCATAAAAAAAATGTTAAAGTGTAAGAAACATACATACAAACTGTCGCATAATATTAGTTAGTTTACATATTATATCATGTCTGTATGTAAGTCTGCGTGCAACAGCATCTGCTATCGCAACAACAAACAGTGCAACTGCGTGGCAGTAAATCTTTCGCAGCGTCAGCACTTCTCGCTCCTGTTTAATTACGCCTTTGTACTAATTAGCGAGCCCTTCGACTTAAGTGAGAGAGGCGTAAGTGACGCTAATTGATCTTAGGCTATATTTGATTAGTTTAATTTAATAAAAGTGCTTATTATTAATTCATTAGGTAATACGAATATAATTTTTATACTATTCCCACTTGTTACTAATTTAAATTATGACATATCTTATATTTCTGACATTTTTAGATTTACTTTATTTAGCTTTTATTGATTTTTTTACTCGACCTTATAAATTTTTGACTCTACATTAAATCTGACATGTGTAAATGCTGTGTCATCTATTTATTAAAAGTAGGTACTCACAATATCAGAATTTCTTTCTTAAAATATCTTTGTTATTTATATATTATTAAGTGAACTGCCATATTTTTTTAACATGTCATGCGAATGTAAGTTTGTTTGTTACCCTTTCACGCGAAAACTGCTCAACCGATCATCATGAAATTTTGTACACATGTTCTTGGAGGTATTAGAAGTAACATAGGATAGCTTTTATCCCGAAAAAATGTTCCTGAGGGATGCCATGGAATGATTTTCCACGATATCGAAATTTACGCGGGCGAAGCCGCGGGGCGCAGCTAGTAAATAAATAAAACTAAGAAATTACATAAAATCCGACACATTCAATAATCATAAGTTTAATATTAAAACATTTTTAAATTATATTTTTAATGTGGAATATGTAAAACAGTAATTTATTTTTGTTATAATCGAAGTATGTCAAGAAAGAAATAATTTGATTTTATTTAGATTAATTACTGTCAAGAATATACCTAGTAAATGTGCAGAAAAACAAAAATCTTTTTCGTTTTTCTGCACATTTACGGCTCGAGCTCTCCTAATGAGACATTAACCGATGTTTTAAATGCTTATTTTCTATAAATCCAAAAATAAGGGCAAAATTGGCTAGAGTACCAGTTTATGTGATATTTTTCTCATGCTCTAGCTAATGTAAACGCCGTTGTAAATGTTTACAGGGAACATGTTTTGTGGTGCCGAAGGTGCTTTGTAGTATGTTAGCAAAAGAAATTTTACCTTGAGGCCACAAGGACTCACTACTTTATACTCAATAAATCAGATAATGTTTCAGGGCCCACTAGGAAGGCACGAAGGAAGGCCCTTGCATAACCATTACTATAAAATATGGGAGTCGGTAGACATCAAATTTAAATTTATCTTTATTTAATTTTATCTCCGTTGTTTTTAAGACTTACTAATTCGATCTATATACCAACATATCAGTAGGTATACCTATTAGAAAAAATGTGTTTTATTACAATAATATTATAACGTATTATTTTATCTATAGTAACTGCAAAACCCCTGGTGTTGCAGATGTCTGTGGGCGTCGGAAAACACGATCTTCTCGGTGACCCAACTGCTCGTTTGCCCCCTGTACTATAAAAAAAAATCTATGATCTTCGATGACATGATGACATACATTTCCTATCAATCTTAAGTAATACTTACTAGAACTTATACGACATAGGGATCTTCAAGAGAGCTTATTCTTTACCTACTCAAAGGTCGGCAACGCATCTGTTAGACCTCTGGTGTTACGGATGTCTGTGGGAGTTGGTGATTACTTTACATCAGGTGACCCAACTGCTCGTTTGCCTCCTATGCTATAAAAACTTAACTGAGGCCCCTCGTACAAACATGACACATAAAGCATCTCTCTAATTAGTTTGAATTTCTTAAAAGCGAATTTTCCGGGAATAAAACACATGTGAGAATTCACCAAACAATCGCTTATATGACGAGCGGCGCACAGACTACTGCTAGTACAGAGACTTTGTAATACTGATATTTTTTTGAGTGGGCATCACATGCCATGCTTTCCAAGATTTAAAATCGACCAAAAGCAATTAGTTATTGCAATAAAACCATATAGACCTTGCTACGTTACATGTTTGAATTCCAGATTCGTTTTTCTGATGTAATAATAATTAATCAATCTCTGTCTCTCTACTTAATTCTTACTACGGAACTATGATAAAAACTAGATCCAATAATAATAATGTTATTATTTGAACAAACGTACTTTTCTAATCTTGTTCGTGCGAACAAAATATGTAAAAATATTTTTTCGGTTCTGCTTGCACGAGAATCGCTTCGTTTTTCGGTTCCATTTTTAGTACACAAGAAATTTATAAACTGCATCAACAATTTCTTATATTTTTAGCAATCTCTACAATATATTTAAGTAATCACTTCAAATAAAAAAAAATGAATTTAAAATTGGAACAAAAGCCCCGACATGCCACTGGAGTTTACTCCACAAGAACGAACAGGATTATGAAGTAAATGGTACACAAGACGGCTCCTTACATTGTTACTTTTTTTTATAGCAAAAGTCTCCTTAGTAAGTAACAACTGACAAATACGTCATTACTCTGTGCTGGATGATTATTTTCAAATTAAGGACGACCTGTCTGAGAGGCGAAGTCGATCACAGGAATCGATAACCTATACACACATACATGCATATTACATACACATACATACAACCGACATTACGAACAGTTTGCGGTTACGGAGAACGTGCAGTTAGTCAAATAGGTTCATAGAAGAGATTAAGTCCGTCTAGTCGGGTTTTTTTTATTAAACAGTGATTTGGATAAGACGGGTCTATGTGTTGCCAATTCCTGAAATGTTCATTTATTAGCAACTTGTTGAGAAGGAGAAATTTATGCGGTGCTGACGTCTAGTTTGGTAAGAGGTAGTGCCACACTGCATGCTTGCATGCAGTCGAATTGGGCCGGCACGACCGGGGAGGTACCTCTCGCTTACACGAGACTGGCGTAAATTGACAGCTGTGCTGTCGCGTCTCGTGCGGCGTGTAAGTAACCGGTGGCCCATGGAGGTGGGAGGAGAAAGGAGGGCAGCGCAACTGTATAGCCTCTATGCGGATGTTTGTGGGCGACGGTAGTCATGGCTCCGGCTGCTCGTTTGCCCTCCTATATCATAAAACAAAATATATATAGAGCATTTTTTTATGGTATAAGGTGGCAAACGAGCAGACGGAGCCATTTTCATGACTACCGACGCTCTTAAACGTTTGCGTAGAGTAAACAGATGCGTTGCCCTCCTTCCTCTTCCTTCCTCAACGGGCACGGATATTTATACAGTGCATGAAACTGGACAGCAAGGCTGTGCATTACTCTGATATATACATATAATATTTAAAAAAGTTATGTATATATGATAAATTTAAAAAAGTTGTTAAAGAGCGTTTGTGTGGTAAGGCATACTATAAGGTAACAGGTTTTATGACAGATACCACATCTTGGGATTAGTACCCTCCTCCCAGGCTGTTTCTGTACCATAATTTTTGTAAATATAGAAATTATATTGTATTATATCATTAATATTATGCAAATGTATTTGTATTTTTATATTTTTTTAATCTTACATATCACAACATGAGGCCCACTGAGTTTGTTTCGCCGGTTCTTCTCAGGACAGGGCTAGGGTTGAACCGGTGGTAGATTTTATTGTTGACGTTCAAAAGTAACTCCTGTAGTTCTATTTTGAATAAAAACTTTTTGATTTTGATTTTCATTTTGATTTTATAGTTGGTACTGCCCCGGTCGTGCCGGTCGAATTCAGCTACAACACATCTCGTACCTCTTACCAGCTTAAAGGTTTTGAGCGATCTACATCAGTGGACCGAATACCTGAGCGTGATTCGAACCCGCGACCTGGCACAAAACGCTCCTCTTATCCGAGCTACATACGGCGCAAGTTGTGAATGTGTATAAAAGTTAAACTCTAATCCAGGTACACGTAAAACCGCGAGTACACAGCCCTAGGTATCTCTGGTCTCGTTGTGCCCCTGATTGATGACAGTGACTTTCATATTTGCCTGTCTGTGGGACGCCAGGTTTTTGTCCCGCACGCTTTAGGGTTTCGTGGCTTACGAATTATTAATATGATCAATTCGAAAGAAATTTTTTTTTTGATTATATGTACTATATGGATAGAATGACACCAAGCCAATTTTTATGCAGCGAAAAAAATGTGATAAAATTAAAAATGTTTTCGTTTATGTATTATAATCTATTATATTATAATCTATTATATTATGATATAATGTCTAAAATTATACCTGGTATAATAAGAAGTTGCTGCATTGAAGGTTCATGTTGGTACGATCGGGGAAATACCTCGCATCTACATAACGCCTCACGCAGGTGTTGAGATGAGACGATTTTTGTAAACTGTGTTGTATGGGCTAACCGATGAGGCTGTATAAAGGAGGGAAGAATATCTGTGTATTCTGCCCCCCATCATGACAGCTCGTAAGAGTTCCTCAAGCTCAATGACATCGTGTCGGCCACTTTTTAGCTGCCGCGCGTGAGCTACTCCCCTCCGTCAGAGGTGGGGAGAAGAGGACACCCGGTGTCCTCTTGGCCAAGACAAAAATAGCATACCTAACTATTTTTAATCGTTATCGGGATGCCTTCTCCCATCAGCGGGAAAGGGGGGGGGGGGTCTGCCCCCTATCGACCACAATTACATAGGCACGTCTCCAAGGATGCGCCTCTCATATCGCTGAAGTCGTATCGGCCTTCGCCTTCAGCACAGGTTCCTATATAAAATTAAAAAATTATGTGTATTCTGCTTAATATTTTGCGCCCAAAAATAATACGGAACCCAAATTAAAATAACCTTACTCAATCGGACAGGCTACCCCATGTATTTCGCGAATATACGCCGGAACGGGTATCGAACCTGAGCCCTTTTGTTTGAGGAACACCTGCACCCATCGACTTCTGGGCGCTCTTTACTGATGCAGACTTCATAAAGTAATATATTATGATACGGTTGAGTAATTTTGAGACCTATTTTAATAGCAATAAAGTTAATCTTCGAATGCATAAAACATTATATCAAAATCAGCTAAATTTTAAACTGATGCGAAGAGTTATGTGACTCATTGGCCAGTTTGATCTTTCTTGTTTTTTTTTTATTATGTTATGTTGCAAAATGTATGCCAATGTGACCTTTATTGAAATTATTGAGATCCAGACCAGGCTGGCGCAGTGGTACAGGGCTCGGATAAGCGGAGCATGTTGCGCCAGGGGTCGCGGGTTGGAATCCCGCCTTGGTCATGGATGTTTATACATGTATTTATATGTATTTCTATAATAAAAATCTTAAATATATTAAATTTCTTAAATTTATAAAACATATTAAATACTTATATTCCGTTGTCTAGTAGCCGTAACACAAGTCCTTACGGTACTTAGCACGGGGCTAGGCTAACGTGGTGTGTGAAGTCCACAGATATTTATTATTTATTATTTAATTACGATAAAGTTATAGTGAAACTTATTATTTACGTCTAATATTTCGTATTACGAGCTTGGTCACGAGCCGACTCCAGTAGTTTACGTACCGTAACACACCCATGCGCACGGTGGTGTGTGCGACTCGAGGCACATGGTTGTGCCATATAACAAAGACTCTCGACAAAATCGGTCAAATTGGAAATCCGTAAAGATATAAAAGTAATGAGCATTTGCGATTGCGGCCTTTTTACAAAAATTCGCCCGTTAATACAAATTAAACGAACGTGAAAAAATTGAGATCAAATGCATGGCATAACTGTACTCACTAAAGGCTAATTATACTACACGATTATCTGTGTGATAGAATCCATTATTTGAATCCGATAAAATATAAAAATCGATAGCATTCTGCGTTTGTTAAAATTGGTAATAATATAACCTAGCTAACCCAAAATTTAAGCTTGGCCCACCACTCGTTCCCATCGCTGCTACTTCTGTATCACCAGGATCAACAGTGGCAACCACAACGACCGTTTGACATGATCTCAGGGAGCCCGAGGGAAAAATAAACTGCTATGAGACCCGCAACGATTTTAATCAGAAGCAAATCTTGTAGCTTTTTTTCGTAGAACAAGGATGGGTGTTACATCAATCTTAATGATCTTCAAGTCTGTTAAAGACAAAACGTACATTGTAAAGGGCATTTTAACATCGTCATCTCAGACAACAAAGGACCAAAACAAAACTGACCCGACCAACGTTTGGCCTTATTCATTCCGATTATAATTCGCCATGGGTCGTTCAGAACCGGTCCTACAGCGATACTATAAAACCCAACTTAATAATTGCTTGCAATCAGAGATTTCTTATCTTTTGCATTTAAGTACGAAATATTATGCTGTGTGCGGATTTATTGAAAAGTTGTAGCTTGTATTTTAAAATACATGCGTAAAAATAGAATTTTAGTACAGGGCCAAGTGTACTGGATTTTAGGATAATTTAGTTTGACCTTACGTACGTCTTCATTACATATTTAGTTTACTCTACGTATAAGGGATCTCCGCAATTTAAGCGATTTTAGATAGAATATTTAACTTTTTTTTCAGCTAATCCTACTAATCCTACTAATATTATAAAGGCGAAAGTTTGTGAATGAGAGATAACTTTGTCTTTTACACTAAGTAATTTGGACGAATAGATTAAAAGTTATTATCACGATAAGATTGACTTAACGGAATATCTAAAGCGCCTAAAATGCGCGACGACAAATTCGATTCTCAAAGAGATTTATTGTTTCATACAATACGTATATATTTCATATAATATATATTTCAGTAATATATTAGATTATGTATAATAATAACAACACCATTTTTGAATTCCTAAATCCACGCGGGCGAAGCCGCGGGCGGAAGCTAGTAGGTATTATAAATGCGAAAGTTTGTGAGTATGTTTGTTACTCTTTCACACAAAAACTACTGTACGAATTTTCATGAAACTTTACAGTAATATAGCTTTCATATCAGAATAACATAATAAGTTAAAATTTATAGGGATTTTTTATAATTTGGTTATAATATAACGATAACTGTCAAGTAAGTCGGAAAAAAATCAGCCCCCTGAGAGCAATATTGGCGTGCGCTGCCCTAATCGTTGTAGTTACATAAAGATAATTACTGTACGATTA
>LUGF01038395.1:379812-393409 GCA_001625245.1 Calycopis cecrops | reverse complement strand
AAATACACATTTTATCGATCATAGAAATCAATGTACCTTTAATAAAACAACCTTAACCAATCTTTAAAAGATTGAGAATTTTTGTTCTGTACATCGAAATCAGGTGTTATTTCGGATGTTTTTCAATAACTTGCGCATAACTAACTATGTAAAGTATTAATCTTCTTTTTTTCCTTCCAAAATTGGTGAATAATGTTGTGAGGTAGAAATGGCTTATTGTACCATGGGATGTAGGTAGGATGGCAACGTCTAATCTCTGCTGCGTGGATGTCTTGGAGCATCGATAGTCACTTTTTTAAAGCATAGTTAATCCTAAAAAACACCCATACTTTTATTAGATTTTAAGTCCTATAATCCCGACGGTAGCTGTTCTCGACACCATGGAGGAGCCGTGTAAACTCTTAACAAACCGCATCAGCTGAACTACTCACTTGCCAGACTAGAGTACAGCAAATCACTCAGGCACTAGCCGTGCCTCGCGGCATCACTCGCGTAAAATAGGACAACATAGATGTATTAAGAGATAAGTGTATTCTAGAATCTATTCTGTCACGCTGCTAAACTGCCTACATCTAAATCCATTCTATAGATTTATCTGTTTAGTTAAATACATAATGTTGTTCCTATGCTACGTAAATTCAGTTAACATAAACAAATGTAAGCATCAAAAAAAAAAACAAACAATATAATTACATTCAGTCGGCTTCTGAAATGAAGGCATTAAAAACAAAATGGCGAATTGCGCAACCAGCGAAAGGCGTTACCTGTTCCCGACGTATTTATTTAATTAAACTTTGCGGAGTTTTTCGCGGTACAAGCGCAGCTCTGACGTCATAGATGCAATTAATCATTGGCTGTACCGACACGGACAAAGGCTAGTGCCGTTCGATAGGGTTGATAGACAGTGTTAAAAATATACTAGGTACTTAGTTATTTCTATGTTTTCCAACCGAGTATTTTAAAAATGAGTGCCACGTCGTATTGTAGTCGCATTTTAATTTTTTATAGCATAAGGGGCTACGGACGGATTGTTACGCAGATGCGTTGCCCTCCTATTATATAACGGGCCACCGGCTACTCACAAACCGCACGAAACGCGAAAGCGACGCTGTCACTTTACGCCGCTATTTGGTTGGTACGACTGTACAGTACAATTCGGTTAAACGATATCGCTGCAAAGTGATAGTTAAAAGGACAAGTTTCAGTCGTTCTATGAGTTTCCTGTGGCTCATTGGAGAGGCGGTAAAAGGTCATGCGTTTGCATTAGTCTTAACCAAAAAGTAGCCTTAAGCATTAAAACTGCAATAGTTCGTTTATGGGGGATAATAATAAATAATTCCTAACAATAGCTTTTTGTTCAATTGTTCAGTTACAGCTTTAATTTTATCAGATGCTGGGTGTCACATTTTGTACAGCAGTAGTGTCAGGAATCAGCATTAGCATTCAAATATGTGTATCTTTACGTAGTTTACTAAAGAAGCTTCTATTCCCTTTCCGAGTTTAGAATAAATTGGAGTAACTTAAATATCTAAAGTAAAATAAGGTAAGTAGTGTCATGTCTGTCATAGGTTATGCGGATGTCTATGGGCATGTGTCTAGTCCTTAAAATGCTCCTTTCTCTTTTAAGATATAAAAATAATGATATATTTAGACCTAGTTTAGCAAAATTGGTGCAATGTGTTAAAAAGTGAAAACGTAACTGTTAAAATTACTTTTACTTTGAGTCATTTCTAATATTACTACTATATTATTAATTTATTTTAATTATTACAAAAGATTTTCTTCTCAGAAAACATTAATAGCGTCCTTTCACTATTTAATAGCGCATTTAAGGTCAGCAAGTTTCTAGGTAAGAGGAAGCGTTTAGACATTTTTCTTTTTTTTTTTTGGTCGAATAGCGAAAACAATCTCCGTGTAAGTAGGTCGGAATGGCTGTGAGTAACAGAAAGATCTGTCGGATGTACGTTAATTCAAAGAGGTCTAACAGTTTACTAAAGAGAGTGAAGATGATGATGATTGTGATGATGATTATGATGATGATAATGATAATAACCCAAACTTCGGCTATGGTAGCCGATTCTATTGAGACGAGCCATCTGCGCACACACAGCCACAAGCGCGCTCTCTATTCCTTTATTCTCATATTCCTATGGGACGGCAGTCCGACACGACCGGAGAGAAATCAGGCGCAGGACCGACGGCCTAACGTGCTCTCCGAGGCACGGGGGTGTAACACTGTTATCTTCCTGAATCTGAACTGTTAGTAGAAATTGAACAATTAACTTTCAATTAAAAATCCTAATAACATTTTTTGGTCCGATCCGGGACCTCACGTCTGTGGTTGAACATGCTTATCACTCTAGTGGCAAGTCATCACCATCACTAGACAGTCATGTTGATGATGACTGAGAATGACGATGATATGTCCTAGATATTCAACACGTTGTGTACAATGTATGTATTAAACTTGAGCACTCCTTGAGATTATACTTTCTCTTTCCTTAGTCATACAGTTATTGTGATCGTGTTAAAAATGATAATATTCGTGTCAAGATCAAAGCGTGAATCATAAATATGAATTCGTTTGGAATTGGCACATAACTATGATGTTACATGACCTAAGATTAGAGCAAATCTGGATGTAACTGTTGGGAGGGCATTTTTGTTCTTAGCTTTGTGATGGCCTCGTCACGCTCGTTGTGCTCAAAAATTATGCGTGTTTTAATGTTTTAAAGATTTGGAAAGCGCAGTGAAGAGGAGAAGCGCAGAAGCGCTACTTGTTACTTCTGAGACTCCCTAACTGACGCTTGTAGGATTCTGACCTTATTGCGTGGTCCCAAAGTCGGTCAGGACTGATTAGGGCCGTTGAAGAAGTCCGGATCCTCATCAGGTTGACGTGACCTGCTTATAGGGGAATCAGTAATGAAGAAATCCTGAGCAGAAATACCATGAGCATCTGCGAGTATTTCGTGATTATTCGGTTCATTCATGAAGACCCACATCCATCAGATCCACCCATGACCGGCGCGGAAATGTACTTAGTTCATGCTAAAACAAAAAATAAAGCTTAAGTGGTGTGACCAAAATAATTTTGTGTTGTCTTTATTGGGGTGGCGCTTGGAAATTTTGCTATCTAGCTTATTTTTTTGATTTAGAACTCATTTAGAATCTATACTTATAGTACCAAGTACTACTACTTTTAAGAGAATTAAGTTGCTCAATTAATTGTTAGCTGTAAGGAGAACAGCAAGTTGTATTGCAAAAGTGGCAACAAGCATTATTGTGGCAAAAACTTATTAGAACAAGAGAAACTTTTCAGAATAAAGATAAATATTGCTGCATGTTGTCCACTAATTACTTCTTTGAATAATAATTTTGAGGAGCTTATTGATTTCTCTCATTTAAAAAATTTAACTTTATTTTTTTACGTTGAACAAAATCAAGTATTGCACTAAACTAACTAGTCGTCACTATATCGATAGTTGTTTACGATTTTCAATTTAAACGTACGACTGTTTAAAAAAATGTCTCGACATTTTTCCTGTGGTCTAGGGAATTAATTCACACTGGAGCGCCAGACCATAGTGGTTCCATGGGGCTCATGGCTTGAGCACTGAATGTCCACTCAAATCGAGCAGACAATGTCTACGGATTCGTTTCCAATTCAATGAAACCCAATAAACTGGTCATCTTACAATATCATAATTAATAAACTGGATATTTAATAATCGCCAACCCTAGACTGATAAATACAATGCAACAGTACGAGACCTTAGCACAATAGCGTCAGGGCTGGCACGAATTAATAGCCGGCGTAAGCCTCGTTTAATGAATATTGCAGCCAAATGCGAGTTGACTGATACTTAGCTTGTATTGGCGTTGGCGCCGCGCTGTTTGCACGGACGAAATAATCCAGACCGTCATTCAAGAGCGAACACAAAAGAGTTTGTCACGTGAGCTAAAGCATCGTTTGTAGTTCTTTTCTACTGCTTTTTGTGTTTTTTTAATAATAAAATAATATTTGCAGTAAAATCTTTTAATCATTGATTAAAGAATCAATTATAATATGATGAGTGTAGAGTTAGTTTCCTGCTGTTTTAATTGTATTTTTATGGTATAAGAGTGTAAGAGACGAGTCGAGGCATATACATCCACATAGAGGTTATACAGATACGTTGATCTCCGTCTTTTACCCTTTTTTCAGGCACATAGCTTATGATGCTAGAGAAAAACGTCCTTAAAAGCATTTGTTAGATTCTTTACGGCGGTATCATGTTAACGAAAGTTGACTGGTCGTTCGGGTCAATTCCATTACAGCATGGCCATATCTCTTATTCAATAAAAGCATATCATAACGACCTAAAAGTATATTTATATCTAGTTGTTAACTAAAGATAATATACCATCATAACTCCAACAGGCAGCGATTTAAACGCGCCTGAAATACCTAAGAGATTAAGATAGTAAATTGGTTGCAATGGCTAACAACGGGCGGAGCGCTATTGTCTAGTATTGTGGAGCATTTGCAAGTCGAATTAGACTAAATATGATATCGTTTAGACTATAATGGAAGCCTCTTAGTTCGCTTGTGTTTCTATTAATACATTTATTGTATTGTAAATTTCTTCAAGTGCTGAATATTACTGTTCTATTATATTGCGAGAAGTATTTTAGTCCACAAATGTGGGTTTTATGGTCGCCGCTCATTTATCAACTCGGACAGGTATCGTAAACGCCTCGCCTTGAAAAGCGAAGGCGATACGATTACGTTACGTTTCCCATTAGTGTGCGTTATAGTATGAAGTTTCATACAAAGAATACTGACCGGCTTGAGGTGATACGGATACGATCCCTTTCCGAGTTGATAAGTGTGCGGCGACCAATAAGCTCCATATCTTAACACAATATTATTGTTACCATCACCAGATATTATAAAATTGATATGACTTGCGTTTTTCAAGAAAACAACCTATTTTTATTTCAAAGACCGGCATGGCCGACATGGGCGCCTGCAAAATGTAGGCAGTTGCGGATGATATAGGCAGTGTTAGTTATGTTTTATTCCATCTAAAATATTTTGAATTCTATTGTAATAAATGGATATAAAATCTCTCCCATTTCAGAAACTATCGTTACTTTTTTAGAATACGCCTTGTAAAAATTTGAATAATAATGAATGAATGAATGAATGATTTTATATATTATTGAATGACACCATGGGCCAGCTGAAAACCTACGCAAACAAGTACATGACCTCAATAATATTATGTTTATTACAAATAAAAGAGTACAAATTTTCAAGTCCAATACAAATCACATAGAAATACTCAAAGCTACAGACGACATCGAGCTAATGAACAAAGTAAAAGACCTGATGCACCCCTTTTGTATACGTATCGAATATTGAACAACCCGCCGACTATTGTTGGAGCGACAATGGTGTCATCAATACAGCAACAAAAACGCAGCAAAAAACAGCAAAATCACTCGAACACCTGCGATTGATCTGAACACCCTTTATTGAGCGATTAGCGCATATATTTGTTATAAAACCCAAAGTAAATTAAACCTAGTAACTGTAGAATAAGATAGAAATTTCTTTAACGGTTGAGATAACGTGATTTTAAAGTTTATTTTTAGGTGAGGTTCACTGTGATTTGAATATTTCAAATAGGTGATGTGAATTTATTCTAAGTTCGGTAATGATGAAATTTAAGCACATATTTTTAGCACTTAAGCAAATAATATATTTATAACACCCCAAGAAAATCTTCCTTTTCGCCACAACCTGCTTTGGTCTACTTGGAAATAGCTTACTCAACTGTAAATACAGGCTGGCTACTGCATAGGAAGTATGAACAATTGAAACCAAAAACCTTCCAGTCCATGGTGTATCTTCTCCTGTGCGCTACTTCTTCTCTAGCTATCTTTTAGCGGCCAATACTACTACTAGAATTGTGGCGTAGTACTGGTCGGACAAAATTGTTCGGAGATGTTCCACCCGATAAGAAGTAAAAGATAAGATGAAAATTTCGGTAATGAAAAATCTTCCCCACTTTCATAGTTTGGTACCTCAATTTGTCATTACAAGGGTCATCTTTTATCATTTTTGCTCTCTAGTTACATCTGTTTGTACCAATACTATTAACATTTTCTTTTTTTTCTGGCATAGGGGGCAAACGAGCATTAGGAGCCATTTTCATGACTACCGAAGCTCTTTTTTTTTTAAACGGGCTTTGGCTCACCACGTGTTCCCACCGCTGCTAGGATATAGTGTCGCTAGGATCGACAGCGGCAACCACACTTGATCCTTTGCAATGATTGCAGGGAGCCCGAGGGAAAAGCTAAATCTGTCTTGGGACCCGCAACGAATTTAATCAGAAGAAAGTAGGAGTAGCAAGTACTACCGACGCTCATTTACATCCGCAAAAAAGCTATACAGGTGCACTGCCCTCCTTTCTCCTCCCATCTCCATGGGCCTCCGGCTACTTACACCGCACAAAACGTGACAGCACAGCTGTCACTTTACGCCGGTCACGTGTAAGCGAGAGGTACCTCCCCGGTCGTGCCGGCCCAGTTCGGCTGCAAGTACGCAGTGTGGCACTAACTCTTCCTGAGTATCCGGCACTGCCTTTCGACTATGGAGTTAAGTAAGTAAGTTTCATCAACAACACACCACTGTTTCGTGACGGTGACATATGTCACCTAGATGCCTAAGATAGTTTATATATTCAGTACAGCCCCAGAGGGCGTTGTGCAGAGATGGTGTGTGTCGCCCTTATTTTATTTTATAGCATAAAGGGGCAAACGTGCAATCGGAGCCTTTTGATGACTACGCCCATGGTCATTCGCATGATTGATAGCATATATTTCTGCGATTGACGCTGTGACGCCGGTATCAAGTGAGCGAGAGGTACTTGCCCGGTCGTGCCGGCCAAATTCCGTTGCATAGGAGGATGTAGTGTCATGCACCATGCATAGCACTACCTCCTCCTATGCAGCATGGCACTACCTCCTCCTAAATCCATCTACGATGTATCGTGTGTAACATATGCAACGACCTGGTTCATGTATGTGTGCCTAACCATGCATGTACACAATCACACATCAACCATGGTGACAGCGGTGGGATACCCACGCCTCCAAAGAGACTGAACATCAAACAATCATCACTTCAGCTCCTTAACGGGGTAGGCAAGTACCGCGCCAATAAATGACCTGACGAAATATGCTTGCACTAAACCGTCGCGTCGGGTCAAATAAACTGTTTAGCTAATAAGTCATTAACACAGTTTTCGAGCCCGGAAGGGGATCCATTGTAATGCCGGTGTAAGTTAATTTATGATTCATAATAACCGCTCTTGCCGGCTTAACGTGCAATTAGCATATATTACTGCGATGAGTCAAGATAATGAATACAATTATATCGTTAGTTAATGAGTATGGTTAAGGAGTAAAGCGTGGTTTTATGCTACTTTTGATTTGGGCGTAAATTAATTAATGTAATTAAGAAGTGCGACGCTGATTTGCATTACATGGGCCTGCACGACGCGGAGATCTCTCTCGCATGATATCGCTACCGAGTTTGTGACTTGCTATTCTTGATTGGATTCTTGAAGGAAAATATGGAAGAAGAAGAAAAGAATCTCGAGACCAGGACTGTGCTCTACCATCTACATTCTACACTAAAGTTAACCTGATCAAGGTCTCAGGTGCTGTTCTTTCGGTTTCAAGTTACGGGTCCGGAAAAATTTAATTTAAAAATATTATAAAGAGGAATAATTTGATTGTGTGTGTATGTGTATGTGTGTGTGTGTGTGTTTGTATGTAACGAATAGGCTCCGAAAGTATTCGACCGATTTTAAAAATTCTTTCACCATTTGAATGCTACGTTATCACAGATTAACATAGGTTATTTTTTACCACAAGAAAATGCTTCATTCCCTTGGGAAAACCGGTAAACTTCTAAACGGCTGAACCGATTGGGTTAAAAATTTTATATGGTATTTCGAAGGTTTCCTGGATGCTTAAAATACAATTAGATCCGGTAGGTGGCTCTGCTGTCGGAAAAATTACAAAAAATCTGTTTACGTAATACTTGGATGATAGCTAATAAAAAAATTCCGGACTGATACTGGTGAGAGAAAAATAGCTCCAGTAAGGTCGTTTTCTTTTAATGATCTGATGATTGGGTATTTCAAGGGATTTTTATATAACAGGGGGGGAACAAGCTGACACCTATTAACATGTACATAGATATTATGCAAATGAGTTGCTTCTCTCCGTCTCAATTATACTCACTCTCAATTATACTCCTAACACAGCTACGCCAAACGAAATGCATAATTCTTTCAATTTTCGCCTGTCTAATTTAATTGAATATTCCACCTCATAGTCTAGCTGTATATCTAAGGGTATAGGTATGCCGACAACCGCTAGGACAGTGGTTCGTAACCGTTTAGTCCTGAGGGACCATTTGACAAAATTTTCGCCATACCGCGGACCACCCCTACTGCGGGGTGCACGGCATAACAAAGATTTTGTTTATGATCTGAAGGTAACGGCATGGCTCGTGGACCACTTGAGTTGCTTCCAAGGACCACCGGTTAAGAGAGAAAAGAAAGACAGGTTCTCGAGTGCCGGCCATGCGCCGGAAATCGCAATTTTTAGCGGCCTCCCACCCAACGAACTGATGATCTGATGTAAAGTCGCAGGGAGACGCTGGATGCAAGCAGCTTGTGACAGTAGTATGAGCCAATCTCTGTGGGAGGCCCATAGATTCAGAATTGTTTTCACTACGTGAAAGATGTACAAAGCGTGGAAACGAGACATTCAAATTAACTTCCAATCATCGGAAAAGAAAAGAGACAGTAGATGAAGTACATATGAGACAATTATTGTACGCTAGTAAGAGGCGATAGCGGCCCGATTACATACTAGTGACAAAGTCACCTATGTTTTTGTAGTAATTCTAACATTTGTCAAATATTATTTTTGTCTCGCCTCTGTTCTGACATTGTGTGTCTTGTACATTCTAAATCTATGGGGAAGCCTATGTCCAGCAGTGGACGTCTTCTGGCTGATGTTGATAATAAAGATGAACTCTATAGTCCTTTTAACTCTTATTCAGATGCGGATGTCTGTGGGCGTAGATGGTCACTTAGCGCCACGTCTATTGCCCGTTACCCTTGTATAGCATAAGTAACAACCTAAGCAAATTTATGTATGAACACGTGATGTCCGTGTTGTATGAGGGCATAAAAGATGCAGGAGCCGCACAATACGCGAGGTCAGGACACGACACTACGCGAAGGTCGCTTTTGTTCCACGTGACTCATGCGCATGCGGGCGTGAAGTGGAAAATGAGGAAAACTCCGCATTCGTCTTATATTTTATGTATCGATTTTTTTTATATTTTCATTTTTTTTATTATATTTCTTTTTTTTTATTAACCACAGCTATTATGAAATTGGTAAAATTGTGCCAAGTAGAAAGAACAATGCCATAATCTTATCCCATCAAAATGTGACATACTTTCAATGACTTATATACGAAACAGAAATAATAAATTTCCTGCATTTTTTGAAAATATTACGCAGAAGAGAGAAGACAGGAATAAAAAAAATGTTTTAAACAGAAAGGTGATTGACTATTTTGATCATCTTTCATATTAAATGTTGCCATAATTTAAAATATCTTGCATCGCGATCTCAAAAAATAATTGTTTTACATGTGTTTAGTCGTAATAAATTAAGAAAATAAATAAAAGTGTGATCATGTTTGATTTTTGTAATTGATTTTATGTATATTAGTTTTCTAAATTGAGTTGTGTGAACTAATTAGTGAAATGATTTTATTTGCTCCCACAAAATGTTTTTGTTACTGTTGATGGAATGTTTTGTCAATTCTTGATTCATATTATACCTTTATTTATACTATTATAAGTTTTTATTAATTTAAATGTAACTTCAATAAATAAAAAGTACCTAGAGTGATTACCATAGCAGTTTTCTAACATTTTATAAGTAACATTAAAAGTAACATTTTGTAATACCTATTCTAGACTATAAGAACAATATTTGTTATAAAATATGTAGGACAAATGGATTTTACTATATATAATGTGTATATATTAATAGTAATATTCGCTCCTGATGTAAATACATGCCACTTTTTCTATTGAATTGAGATCTTCAGTGACAAACACAAATGATCTACAGATTGTAGGTATATTAACTGGCATAATATTTTAGATAAAACGTGAGTAAAATGATTATATGAATATAATTAGATATCACATCATATCGGGTGTAACATGCCTGTCATACCATGATGTTCCTAAGGAGTAGGGTATTCATTTCCAGATTGGTCAACAACTTAAGGATATAATATCAACAATTAATTGCATAATGCACTGTTGCATACATAATGCAATTCAATAATTAAGTACCTACTATTATTAGGGTATTATTCATAGATCTATAGCTTTTTCATTATAAGCAAGCAATATATATTATCACTTCTGAGCAAGAGAAATCTGTTAAAAGTCATGATAACCGTAAGATGACCAACTGTCACACATTCACTCATTTGTGTACTGTAAAGAATAAGTAGGTACATAATATTATGTAATATAATTATATGTATGTTATGTGCTATGTCTTTAATATGATATCCATCAAGTAGCGGATATGAGATAGGCACGATTCACGAATTACGTCATTGTTAATCAATTCACATTTTAAGTGACACATGTCAGATGTAGCTACTTAACCTATACTAGTTTGAGACTTAAAAATGTGAATTTCGTTTTTCCCCAGTCTTCTACAATAAAAATTCTTGCACAGATTTGTTCAGAAAGTAATGCAGAATCAAACGATATTTTTTTCATATAAAGTAGTGACAATTTGCAATGGGATAACAAAATGTATGGAAGTTTAACATTGTTCTTTCGTGGCATAAACGTTTAATGGTTCATTGCTACGAACTTTCTAGAAATGGGCCTTTGGCCATGCAGCGCTACGATTTACCAAGGATACTGAGAGGGATGGATCTCTTGCTTTCAAGAATGACCTGGTCGAGGGACCAAGTCATTGGTCCATCGACCAGGTCATTCTTGAAAGCTTTAGAGTGACTTACAAAGAATGACCTGGTCGATGCTTTAAAGTGACTTTCAAGAGTGACCTGGTGGATGCTTTAGAGGGACTTTCAAGAGTGACCTGGTCGATGCCTTAGAGGGACTTTCAAGAGTGACCTGGTCGATGCTTTAGACGGACTTTTAAGACTGACCTGGTCGATGCTTTAGAATGATTGTCAAAAGTGACCTGGTCGATGCTTTAGAGTGACTTTCAAGAATGACCTGGTCGATGCTTTAAAGTGACTTTCAAGAGTGACCTGGTGGATGCTTTAGAGGGACTTTCAAGAGTGACCTGGTCGACGCCTTAGAGGGACTTTCAAGAGTGACCTGGTCGATGCTTTAGACGGACTTTCAAGACTGACCTGGTCGATGCTTTAGAATGATTGTCAAAAGTGACCTGGTCGATGCTTTAGAGTGACTTTCAAGAATGACCTGGTCGATGCTTTAAAGTGACTTGCAAGAGTGACCTGGTGGATGCTTTAGAGGGACTTTCAAGAGTGACCTGGTCGATGCCTTAGAGGGACTTTCAAGAGTGACCTGGTCGATGCTTTAGACGGACTTTCAAGACTGACCTGGTCGATGCTTTAGAATGATTGTCAAAAATGACCTGGTCGATGCTTTAGAGTGACTTTCAAGAGTGATCTGGTCGACGCTTTAGAGTGACTTTCAGCGGAAATAAAAGCTCCGTTCTCCGAGATAGTCGAGGCTGCGTGGCGGGTCGGAGAGTTAGATAAACTCACGATTCACAAACTACGGATAGAAGCATTTGGAAGAGATTACATTTAACTTATCCTTCCTAACTGGAAACAGTTACCTGGACTAAAAACTGATTTCATTGATCAATATTGTCGAATCCGTCCTCCTTTTAGAAGAATACAGTCCCTTATGAGGGGTAGAGCCAGTCGCTAAGGTGCGCTCTTGCTGACAGTTCAGAATAGCATTTTTAAATCCAAAATATCTGCATTACCCGATACTCTTAGTTATATACATAATACAGGGATAAAGTGCTGATATTTTGAGAGTGTTTAAGAGTTTGCTTGGACAGTTGACAGTTGACTTGACAGGAAAAGAACCTTAGGCATAAAAACCTAAATTACCCTTTTCTATTCATGCAAATAACTGGGATGCAACATTTACAGCCCACACCTTGTCCCGTACGCTAATAACAATATGGAAATTGCTCATAATGTTATGTATTGAGTGAAATAGGTCGAATAAATTATCTGCTAGACTATTGTCTTCAATTATTAATACTAAGTCGCCTTGGACTATTTAGAACTGCGTATTTAAAGGGTAGGTGAGTGTATATGTTTAAGTGTCATATTATGCATAAAATAATCGAAAATATTGTGATAAACATACGAAATGGACAAAATTATCAATAATTTTATCCTTGATAACTGCGTAAACGATATTGTAAATGTGAAAGTTTCTTTGTTTGGATGTTAGTCCGTCAATCACGCCGAAACTACTGAACGAATTTTGATAAAAAAAAATGGTATTAGCTGACTTAGATTATCGAATACTTTTTATCCCCAGGAATCGTCAGAAAGTCAAAACTATACATTGATTTTTTTTTTAAGTATACTTGGGGTGTACAATCAATATCGAAGCCAATAATATAGTTATATATAAGGTATAATTAGTACATTATTAGTAAGTGGTAGTGCCACACTGCATGTATGCTGCGGAATTGAGTCGGCAGTGACCGGCGAAGTACTGAGGTGCTGTCGCATTTCGTGTGGTGTATAAGTAGCCGGTGGCCCACGGACAGAGGAGGAATAAGGAGGGCAACGCATCTGTATAATATCTAGGGGATGTCTGATGTCGATAATTTGACCCTTTATCTTTAACATAAATCTATACATATAATAAAACAGTAAAATCTCTGTGTCTGTACATTGAATATATTTATTGAAGCAGCTGAATTTCGTTACAGGACTTCACGCCAAATCTTCCCGCGCCCTACTTAGATGATCAGTTACTTCCTTCTGTATTTCCGGATCGATACGACGTAGGGATCTTCAAGAAAAAAGCTTATTCTTCTCTCAAAGGCCGGCAACGCATCTGCTGGACTTCTGGTATCGAGGATGTCTTTGGGCGTTGGTGATCATTTAACATTAGGTTGTCCAACTGCTTATCTACCCTAAACTAAACTTTAAAAAAATCCCAAAGGGGTCATTAAGGGACAAGGCTCCCGAGACCTTTCTGAAATGGCAAGAAATACGACAGTTGTTATACTCTTTAAGGAGTATTTGGTTAAAAATGCAATAACATCTCTTGCTATATATCTTTTAAAACATTTATCAACTCTACTACTCTACTCTACTCTACTACTACTCAAATTATCAACAACTATTTATCTCTTAAAACATTTACAAATTCGTTTACAATAATATGATAATCGATTGTCCGTGATTCAGTGCCAGGTACAAGTGAACGAACTACGAACAAAGAGCT
>LUGF01038395.1:356752-371553 GCA_001625245.1 Calycopis cecrops | reverse complement strand
CGGAGCCATTTTCACGACTACCGACGCCTTTAGACATCCGCATAGACACTATACAGATGCGCTACCTTGGCTACACCGTACAAAACGCGAGCTGTCACTTTACGCCGGTCTCGTGTAGCCGAGAGGTACCTCCACGGTCGTGCAGGCCCAATTTTTGGCCCAAAATTTGGCTGCATGTATGCAGTGTGGCACTACCTCTTACAACACTTACAAAACCATTTACATATGATAATCGATTGTCCGTGATTCAGTG
The DNA here is from genome assembly GCA_001625245.1 of Calycopis cecrops. Taxonomy (NCBI): domain Eukaryota; kingdom Metazoa; phylum Arthropoda; class Insecta; order Lepidoptera; family Lycaenidae; genus Calycopis; species Calycopis cecrops. Next base: position 371,300 of record LUGF01038395.1, on the reverse strand, counting down.
CCAGGTACAAGTGAACGAACTACGAACAAAGAGCTTATCACCGTTTCTACATACATTAGCTGTTTCGTCGCCATAAACTAATAACCAACAAAGAAGTTTTTAATAAAATTTGACAGACCGTACGCGTTATCTACGCTTGCGGACCAAGTCACAGGCGCACGCTAGAATTGAATTAATCCAATTAAACTATGTGTGTGCGTGCACAGAGACGCGGCTGCAGTTTATCCTCCAAGAAACTGATAAATGTAGCTATTATAATGGTACTTCACACGACTGCCTCGTGGTCTAGTGGTAAGCGTGTTCAACCACAGACGTGAGGTCCCGGGTTCGAATCCCGGATCGGACCGAAAATTGTTATTGGGATTTTTCAATTTCTAATAACAGTCCGGAGTCAGGAAGTTGGCGGTGTTACACCCCCGTGCCTCGGAGAGCACGTTAAGCCGTAGGTCCTGCGCCTGATTTCTCACCGGTCGTGTCGGATTGCCGTCCCATCGGATTATAAGAATGAGGGAATAGAGAGTGCACTTGTGTTTGCGCTCACACTTGTGCACTATAATATGTCCTGCGCAGATGGCACGTCTATATAGACGGCCGCCGTAGCCGAAATCGGCTAGGACGACATTACTTCTTACGAAAAACTTATCTGGCTTTTCAATTGTGAAAAGGAGTAAACTAGCAGACGAAGCATTTTAAGCCTATCGTGGCCAATGTACATAGATGTTTTGCCCTCCTGCAACCAGTATTTTTTTTTTTTTTTTTATGGTATAGGAGGGCAAACGAGCAGTCGGAGCCATTTTCATGACTACCTACGCCCACAAACATCCGCATAGAGGCTATACGGATGCGCTGCCTTCCTTTCTCCTCCCACCTCCATGGGCCACCGGCTACTTACACACCGCACGAAACGCGACAGCACAGCTGTCACTTTACGCCGGTCTCGTGTAAGCGAGAGGTACCTCCCCGGTCGTGCCGCAATTCGACTGCATGCAAGCATGCAGTGTGGCACTACCTCTTACTAAATACTCTTAGTATGGCTCAATGCGGGCATTGAGCCATCAGAAACTTACAAATCAGACCAAACGCTACAGCATAACTGTCACTTTACCTCAGTGTTTTACAAGCAAGAGTTACCCCGGTGGTGCGAGTTCTATTCAGCTGCAGTGCATGCTACTGAATAACAGCTAACGATATCAAAGACGATAGTCATTTATTGTGCTATTATATAAGAGAGGTTGTTTTTACGCCATAGTCTTTTTATAGATATAGGCAAGTTTTATTAGTTAACAATCCCTACATTTTTTACAAAAAGCCTTTTTCTTTTTTTTAAATCTCTTCGTTTCCCGCTCCAGCTTGCCATTTGGGCCACGTGTAAAGTTTATCTACAACAAACAGTTGGTATATTTCAACTCATTTGTGAACACTTCAGTTTCGTCATCGTGCCTCGATAAGTGCGATCTTTTGTTTCTATTTCAAGTGTCACTTATGGGTTATGAAACATACGGGGTTTGTTTTAATTTGTAATTGCTGCTGCAGAGAAAATGAGGTGGATCTGATAAGTCATTGAAGGTGCCAAAGGGTACACTATCACAATAAAGTGTGTTCTTTAGACCGCACAGCTGAAGCAAAACTTAACTTTTAATTTTATTACCGTAGTTACAATGACATAACATTTCATATGATATTTAAGTACAAAAAAGTTTCACTTAAAATTTGAATTTGAATGACAACTTCCATTGGCCTCGCCCTATGTGTGATTTTTGTAACGCTATCGCCTACTCCCCATGTCAACCGCGTGTATAGAAGTTTTACTTCAATAATACCTGCGGATATTCAAAGACTCACGCTTAGTCAGATAGCACTTTTAGGAGCGGGGTGGGGTCTTTTCTATTCTGCGTACATGTGTGTAGTTATTAGAATGTTTATGGACGTATGTAGGTACTTACCAAAAGTCGACAACCAAATGTTTGCATTTATAAGCTTTGCTACATATGAATTGTGTAGACAGAGTCAAATTAAAATTATATTATAACTAATTTTAAAACATTTTCCGGGCACCAGTCCACCCCCTTAATTTGTAATAACAAACAAAAATGTCATTCGAATAACACACATATCGCCACAATTAAAACTTCATAAACGTACGGCTTCTACCCGAAACTTTCTCGGCTTTTGTGCGGCTAATAACGTCCGAAGTGGAATTATTAATTTCGTTTCGTACTCCGTTTTGATCGTAAACCTTTGTCATATTACCGTAGGAGCGCAAATTAAAACGTGCACGGGCAAATATTGCTTAATTTTTAATTATTAGTTGGTCAAAGTTGAGGTTGTGTTAATTTGGATACGTTGCTGTCGTTACCTTGTTTTTTTTTAATCTAGCTAGCGCTGGGCGCTGGCGATAGCGAAGTGAGTTTTGCTGTCGCGTTTCGTGCGGTTAGTACGCGGACGCTTTGATTTTGGAGTCATTTATGGTTTAATCACTGAATTAACAATAAGAGGTGGTGCCACGTTTATGCTTACATGCAGCTGAATTGCTGCTTACACGAGATCGGCGTGAAGTGACAGCTGTTCTGTCGCGTTTCGTGCTGAGTGTAAGTAGCCGGTGGCCCATGGTGGGAGAGAAGGGCAGCGCATCTGTCTAACGTCTATGCGGATGTCTATGAATGTCGGTGGTCGTGAAAATGCCTCCGACTGCTCGTTTACCTCCTATACTATAAAAAAAAATATCATAAGCATAAATCACCAAAAATTCATTGCCATCTCCCTCTCTCATTTTAACGGAATCCAAAATGAAAACCCATAAACATTTTCCCATCGCCGTGTTTATTTATGTCTATTTTGATTTACATCTGAGCAATAAACATGGCAACACCATTGTGACTGACACATTAAACACTTAAATAGGGCAACATTTTACACGTCATTTTAACCGTTATTAATAAAAAGCTAGTAATGATTCGGTCGTAGCTAATACAATGTTTGATTTATTGTGCATTAAATTTGGACAAAGAAGCAAGTTGTTAACGAAAGTATGAGTGTTATGAAATAAAAAGTAATACTTGAAAGTATTTCTTTATTTTACGATATATTGTTTAGTGAAGTAGTGGCAAGCTGTGTCGCCGTAGAATTGGGACAGTAACATTGGAAAGGTGGATGTACCTCTTGATTACTTGATATCACCGTAATATTCCAGATATGCTGCGGTGCTTTGTGCCGTTTCCCGGAGTTCATTTCAGGAGAGGTGGGATGGAGGGTAACGTCTTCATACGACTGTCTATGAACATCGGTAAATATCAACATACCCCTTCTGCTCTTTTGCCCTGTTCGAGTTGAAATATCCAGGGATAGGTATTCAGCGCCATTACTGACTGATCGATTCTTTATCCATTTTTTAATAAACATAAGGATGAAAATTATCATGAGACTATGAGGTTTCATTGATATTTACGCTGTCGATTTTCGTGCGGTTTGAGAGTTGCCGGTGGCCTATTAGGGAATGACGTTAACAATTATTCATGATTATAGTCCTACCGACTCTCCAAGTGCTTGCCTGCCCCACTGAAAGGGTGGCCCTAGGGGTGGACCTTGGCGACCATAGTCTCTCGCTGCACATCGTCAGTAACATTCTGGGCAGCTAGAGATGTTGGGTCGCTTTCTCCTCCTTCTGTGAGGCTATAATAAAGCAGAAGGAAGCCGCCGAGAGAGAACGAGAGGCGCGAGGTGATGCGCCTCCCCATCGGCGAGGACGAAGAGGCAGGCATCGGGCGCAATATGCTCGTCAACTGCTCTGAAGGTGCCGAAAGGCAAAGCCGGGGGGCCTCTTGGCAGAGTGCTCGCGATCCCATGGCGCCCCCAATAACTAACGGCGAGATGGACGAGCCGCAGGGGTTTAGTGGGTAAACTGGCACACGGCCGGGAGTCCCACACTCCTCGGGGTCGCTACACTCCCCGAGGGCTGCAAAAAAAGTGCTTGTCTGCTCCTTATACCATAACAAGAGCCGTTGTTTCTATTAAGTAGTAAATAGAAAAATGAATAATAATTTTGTAATAATAGTCAAATATTTTACGACGCGTGTAGGGAGCGTTATGGACGATAAAGGCGACGCCTCATCATACGTTTAAAACCCAATAGACTCCGACAATGTAGCTTTAACGTCATAGTTAACGTCAGTGGATTTGTGGAACATATTGGATAACTCATTTTAGGTGCCTTAAAGGTTTAATGGAATAAAGCAGTAATCGTAATCTGATTGTTTAGTTTAAATGTGTTATAGGATTGAAAATTATTAGGTTAGTAATGTCCTACTAATATTATAAATGCGAAAGTTTGTATGTTTGTTTGTTACTCCTATCACGCAAAATCTGCTGAATCATTTTCCATGAAATTTACTATTCACGTAAAGCGTAACTTGGATTAACACATAGGATAGATTTTATCCCGAAAAAATGTTCCTGTGGGATGCTATAGGATGATTTTCTATTTTTCTTCTCGTTATTTCCACGGGAATGCAATTTACGAGGGTAAAACCGCGGGGCTCAGCTAGTATTAATATATAAACCGTTACACGGCTGCAACATTATCGGGTGCAAGGTAGTGACCCCGCTTAGGCAAGTGTAAAGTAAATATTGGCATATCATCAGCTTTTTCTGGAACCATTTGGGCGTATCTTCAAGCCCGTGAGGACATCTTGATGGATTTCGAGCTTTAAAATTATCTTCATCTAGTAAGCTAGAAGCACACACTTAAACCACACAATTTCATGCTTGTAGCTTATTCATTTGGTAAGTTACGCAATAGCAAATTTGTGCTGATTTCATACCCAATACTATTTATTCATTTCGATTAAGTCTACATCAGCATTATTTACATGTGTACCATTTATTTTGTACAATTCATTCAGTGTAGAATCAGTGTTGGTCCTTCGAGACGGATTTGAACCAGCTATCTATGGACTTACAGTCAAAACCAAGGGTCTAGATCAAGGGTCCCTGTGGTAGGGCCAATCATTTATCTGTGCTACAGTACAACATACAGGCATACCCGTTTGTTAGTACTATTACACCAATCGTCAATACTAGGTAATTAAAGTCGCCAGCGACTTTAATCGACAAACTCCGAAACGTATATTTTATACAAACCACGAATAATAATCAACGTCCAATGTCCAAAGTTTGGGGGGTAGATTAAATTTGTACACGGACCATCTCACTAATGGAACGTCTAGGTCGATGGTGTCGAGTGAGTTCGGTGCGCCAACTTCGGCAGTTGCGCAAGTAATTAGTGAAATGCAATTTATTTATTGAATTCGACTTCCGCGTACGTTCAGGTAGATATTTGATCAGGTTTATAATTGATAGTGCAGGAGGAAGTTTATCCCAAACTTCGATGGCAGAGTTAGTGTTAGAGGCATATTATAAGCAGATAGCAATGATACTAACCTTTAGCTACTACCTTTAAGCTGCAAACTTACACTCCTTTATTACTGGCTGAATGCCTTGTATTAAAAATAATTAACCCGTCACTGTATCAGATAAGTAGATAAGATTTTTTTCATTACCATTAGAGGTAAAATGCACAAGCAGAATAAACAGGCTATTAACATTGTATTATGGTTAGAAGAGGGTTTCTTCTCTTCGTAAAAGTAAGGTTACTTTTTGCATGAGTTAGTGCCACACTGCGTGCTTGCGTGCAGCGGAATTGGGCCGGCACGACCAGGGAGGTACCTCTCGCTTACACGAGACCGATGTAAAGAGACATCTGTGCTGTCGCGTTTCGTGCGGTGAGTAAGTAGCCGGTGGCCCATGGAGGTGGGAGTAGAAAGGAGGGCAGCGTATCTGTATAGCCTATATGCGGATATCTATGACCGTCGGTAGTCATGAAAAGGGCTCAGACTGCTCGTTTGTCCCCATATACCATAAAAAGCGATGATCCTGCATGACATAAGGAGAGGAATTTAATAAATATTAAGTCATTGTTTAGCTATGTGCGGAACCAATACAAGTTAGTTCGCATGACGTAAAGTTCGCAAACGCCTTTCGGTGATTACAGACGCCCTTATACTTGCATCAATGATACTGATAATGATGATATTGATAATCATATTGATAATGATGATATTGATAATGATATTGATAATGATACTGATAATGATGATATTGATAATGATGCTGATAATGATGATATTGATGAAGTTAATGGTAAGTAAGGCACTTTCCCGTAACCGTAACCGTATAGGTAACACAAAGGTTTTAAGTAATTCTGTCCCCTCGTCATCATTGACGAGGCCTTCTGCCCAATTGTGGAGATAGAAATGCTATAGCGACGTTATGGTGTATTTCATATTAAACAATCCACTCAACTATGACAATCGTCTAAGTTATGCGGTGCTCCCTACCACTCGGACGGCACAAAACATAATCAACTAACAATTACACCTAATTTGTCACTGACAGATGACATATAGAGCCATCTCCGCCTTTCAAATTAGATGATAGATATTTTAAACACTCTGTATTTAAGGCCTTACTTAATTTTATTTATTTAGTTTTATTTTCTTGTTCAACTTCACTTTGTCTTCATTTTTATCCGATGTGTCAGAAGGAAGATATTGTGTGAGTGCATCTATATATTTATGTTCATATGACTTCAATGTTGGGATAGTTAAGCTAAACTGAAGGATTTTAATCTGTGAGTCGTTAGAACCATCTTAATAACTCAGGTAATATCAGGTTTTTGAATGTTATTTTAAGTTACAGATATTATTTTACACCATGAATGTAAAGTAATGTGTGTAGTACTAAAATATCAATAGGCCATTTTGAATGGTAGTCTCTGTTATTCTAAGAAGACCTGAGCGTAGTCATTTACCAGAGAACAAACCTTGTGAGATGAAGAGAGAGAGGAAGACGCATGTCTTCGACATAAAAACTCAATCTGTAGTCAATCCACGCTCTCTAAGGATTACTACTAATACTACTTTTAAAAATATATTGTGAAATTGTAATATCTTAATAATAGATAAACTTTTTTTCATAGTCCTTTTAGTGAGACTTGATGCAATAATTAAAATCTGCTAACCCTGGAATAAAAGTTCAAATATAGTACAACCCTTAAAATATAATATTACTTTGTAGAGTTAAATGAGAAATTGTTATTTCAATCAATATCAGTCCTAAATTTGGGTCGCAGAGGAAAAAAAAACAATTTCATAATCACACAAATGAGGCTAAATGAGGTACAATAGTTGACATACTGTGATTAATGCCTGTGTCGTGTTATCAACAATGTCGGGTCAAGGAAGGACCAATTTCATAAATCAATAAAAAATAACACAATTTAAACTTTTGCTCATCGAAATAAGGTTCACTATTATATTGCGTTTCAAAAAATCGTGTCAAAGTATTTTTTTTATTAAATGTAATTATAATTTGGATCGTTTAGGAGTTAAATATTATCAGTGTCGTAAAAACTGTTTGACGACTTCGGGTTCACTTCACAGAATCAAAGAACAAGTACTCCTTAGAGTGGATTATTACTTTTTATTTTTGTTCAGTATATTATATTCGGGGATTTTTATATACATTTTCTGTGTTTTACTTTTAAGTTTATTTATATTGAGAAATTAGGAATAGTTTAAAGAACTGATTATATGTAATAGTGAAACTTGCTCCTCTCGCATTCTGTTCTAAGCTGCTCGATCTCAAATAATAAAAAAATACCACTGATTAGAGGTTACCATAATCTTAGTTTTTCATATATTCGTATAATTTCATTGTGCTATTTTTTATAATATATTCCGATATTATTCATTGTAGAAATGGGTCTAACAGTGGTCTCCTTTTATATAATCTAATCTAAGGTTGAAGAGGTTGCAAATATTCTAAACACACTCACTCCCAAATGTCATCAGCATAATATCGAATAAAGATGACGTCATCATTATCAAATAGGCTTAAAATAATAAATCACAAATTCCGACGGCGCAGGCGGCTCCACAGTTTCCTGTGCTATGGATGAGTCATTTAGGCGAAGTAGAACGGTACGCGGTGGTACGGTGCGTTCACGTCGGTGAAAAAATGTACTCCAGTGTGTACGCACCTTATCTGTTGCATCAGATTATATACAGCGTGATTATTATATTTCGTTATGTGAGTCATAACCGAATTGTGAAAGTGAAATAATGAAAATATTTTAACGGATTATATTCCGATTATTTTCATTCGTGTTATAATCGTGACATTTTTACAGCAGTTCCCATGACGTCATAGCTGAGCTGAAGTATTAAAATGTCGTAGTCGCTGAAGAACTTGAAAGATTATGAATTAAACGCTTAAGAATGGTTTTAATTTACTACTAAGTACACTCAATTCAAGTTATGCTTTTGCATAATAGGTGTAGGGCGATAAATATTAGTAACAATGATAATAAGCATTAATCTATGTAAGTACATAAAAATATATGTTGTTCGATGGTAGCATTTGGATACCAATGAGTTATATAAGTGCCTCATACTGCGAGTAGGCAGATTCTCATCAGATGCGAATGTCTGTATAATAATTAATTATTGACAAAGTTTACAGGTTCTTAATAATGTCATAACCATGTTGACGTATTTTGGCCAGGCTAATATAAAAGTAATATATATCATATATAGAAGAAAATATATGGAAAAGTATTAATTTTAAAATAGCATGTCTGTGCCATATTTATTGCCAAATTTTATAGATTCTAAGATATGATATATCTATGTTCATTGTTCATGTATTTTGGTCTGGCTAATATGAAAATAGTATCGTTTAATGGAAAACAAAATAAAAACAATATAAGCAAGTTTTAAGTCTTACACAAATATAGAAAGAGATGTTGAAAATTCTATTTCAATTTTGTTAGTGAAACATGACAGATAGATATTTATTTTGATTGATTGAAGTCTATCTAGGATAAACGGTCTAGACAGGATCCACTGTGTCAACTTCATCAAGTCTGTATTTGTTGATGCTTGGGTCGTAACCATGGTAGTAAACCTTCTTTGTCGAGGCAATATCGATGACGTGGTTCATACATGATTAATTTTCTAATCAAAAATCAATTTATTTTTGTTGATAAAGTCGATACTCTACTGTCTAGTAGCTACACCTTTAGATTTATTTATGAAAGCAATAAAATCCCCTAGTTATGAATTAATTTGGATTTCCTACATATACTAGATATATTCAGATGTATCAAAATAAATTAAAATAAGATATAATTTTACATAAATCTAAGTATCCAAGTACCTCATTTTAAGCTCCTTGAGCTACTGTTATTTGGTGCAAAATAAAGAGTTTTTATTTTTTTTTATTTTGTGACGGTTTTATTATGAAAATAAACGTTTCACTCCATCTTTTGGAGATCAATACTTCGAACGTCTAAGCTTCGAACATTAGAATCTCATCATGAGGTAACTAGACTTTAAGTAAACATTTTTTGGAGTGTGGTTACCCTCTTTTTCTTAACTTCACGTCAAACTTAGTGAATATATAAAAACGCAAAAGGGATTCAGTAATACAGTAAGAATTTATAAAACTAGTAACCAGTTAACCAGTTAAACTATGTAAATTGTTAAAACCGATGAAACTTAAACCATGAACACGCTGTATAAGCCATGCGCCGGCGCAGATGAGTCACCGATCGTCAAACAAACTCTCACGACAAAGGAATAGATTTAAAAAACACATTTAGTGTTGGCCGGTGATTTGTGCGTTTGCTTTCAAATCGTTGTATAGACAGGTGTAATTAAATCGATTTTTATTTTAAAATGTTTTAATCGATATTTGCAATTTCAGCATTCAAATCGTGGCGTCCACGGATTAGAAATTGAGTTCTACGGAAAATACCCACTGACTTCTTAAATGACAAAAATCTATTTTTTCATTTTTATTTACGTTATGTCTAATATCAATGCCAAATATAAACGATCAAAATTAATAATAAGTCAGATTTTTTTAAATCGTAATGATTCAAAATTATTGTCATTTATAAGGGCCAATGGGCGTTTATATACCTATGTGTATGCTAAATCTGTAGGTTGTCTGTGTTTAATATAATAATTTGTCATTTATAATGACAAATTATTATTATATTACTTACTACTACTATTGGCGTCTCGAGGATACAAAGGCTAATTTGGCCCTCATATCGATAGTCGAAATATCAATAGACATTTAATTATTAACATAGGCTAGGTGACGGATTATTCGGTGGTAAACCGATGACTATTACGAGCTAAATTTTTTCAGACTCAAAGAAGGTTGATCTTAGCGTCTTTTGCGTGTTTACGCAGACGAAAGTACACTTTCTATTCCCTCATCCTCTTATTCCTATACATTTCTACACCTGCGGAACATCGGGTGCAGGACAGACCTGCTCCCGATGGCTTCGAGCATCGCTAGAAAGCTGTAACTAAATGCTCCAACTTTCTATCTCCGGACCGTTATTACAAACATCCCAAGAACACTTTTTTTTTTTTTTTTTTTATGGTATAGGAGAGCAAACGAGCAGTCGGAGCCATTTTCATGACTACCGACGCCCACAAACATCCGCATAGAGGCTATACAGATGCGCTGCCCTCCTTTCTCCTCCCACCTCCATGGGCCACCGGCTACTTACACACCGCACGAAACGCGACAGCACAGCTGTCACTTTACGCCAGTCTCGTGTAAGCGAGAGGTGCCTCCCCGATCGTGCCGGCCCAATTCGACTACATGCAAGAATGCAATGTGACACTACCTCTTACCTAAACCGTTGTCACAAACATCCCAAGAACACTGTTTCGACTAAGACCCCGATACTGTGATTAAGCGTCATGTCAGTCACATATCGAATTATAATATCAACCAGCATATTGTCTTACCGCAGCGACGTCACACAAGTAACGTTCTAAACTGCTAACCCCTGACAGGTCAGCGCAAACATATCAAGCACAAAGCACTCCGCTGTACATATTTGAACAAGTGTCCGCGACACATGTCGACTGTCCACTCGATTGCTTTACACTTTACACACTTTACAGCTTCCGCTAATTGCTTTCTATTAGCTCTATTAGGTGATCGATTATAAGTGCTTTTTATGGGTAGGCACTGAATGTTTTTTTGGAACTGACGTGGCAAACGCTTTGGATTTCTAGTTTTATTTGAGCCCATATCTTTATTTTTTCGTTCAGTTAAGTTCAACCCTAATTGTCCTAAAACCCGTTAAAAAACACTCGCCTCAGTATTCTTTTAGTAATTTTACTAGAAATAGTTGTGAATAACTTACATTACAGTACTATTCGTTTTATTATATTTTAACAACACAATATTCTTGGGTAAGGCGGAATGCCCGCAGATGAAACATAATATTCAATTGTTAAGCTTCCATATATTATTAACAATAATAATATTAAAAATTTATTTCTCATCACAACATACATTTTTTACTATAATTATTAAGCAACATAAGGAACATAATAACATTTATGATGCTATATTGCGAGAGACTGGTAACCAAGCTAGGCTTTGGGGGCCTGTATTTCGGGTCACCAGGTCTTCAGATGTTCATAGTCCATTTATTACATTAGTGTATTCAAGTTTTTAAGGCTTATAATTATTTGTTATTTTTTGTATTGACAGACAGATGTGGATTCCTCCACAACACCTGGCAAATTCTTACGAAGCGGCAAAATTGTCGTTTACTTGCCGCGAGCCCCAAACCACGTATATTTAGATCTCTCTGCCGACCAATCTTGCATCGTCTTGCTTCTTACATCTGACGTAATATTGGCGTTCTTGAACGTAACCAAATAGAATCTGAACATCGTCTTACAGAATTACCTGTCTTGGGACTGCTTTTCTATATTTTCAAGGGATAATCGAGGAGTAGTAGTTTTTCTATGATTATCCACAACCATAGATATCAACATAATCTATGCATACGTGTTGACCTCTTTCCTTCTAATGGGTCACTACTTACTTGTAACTCACAAATCGATCTAAACAACACGCCATGACAGACGATTTCTGAGTCATAATAATCATCATCAAGCCTCATGTGCGTGAGAGGTACCTTCGCGTTCGTGTCGGCTTAGCACAGACACGATGGAGCATGGCACTATCACTTACTTACAGCACGATCGACAGAAATGGAGCCAGAAAACTTTAGTATGGGTGGTCTGGATGTTGGCCGGTTCTCAGATTTACGCGATATGCACACAAAATTTCACGAGAATCGGTCCAGCCGAAGGAGTACGGTAACTAACATTGTGATACGAGAATTTCACTATAGAGATTATTTTATGTACTATGCAGTTAGTGGAAGTTGGAAGCAGATTAAACTCGATTAATAGCACATAGGTATTTGTGTTTAATAAATAAATAAAATAAATAAAAATAATAGGTCATTAGTACAAAGACGCCACAAAGTTTTTTTTTATAGTACAAGGGGGCCAACGAGCAATTGAAGCCATTTTCATGACTAACGTCTATAGACATCCGCATAGATGGTATACAGATTACCCTCTTCCTCCCTGCGTGGGCCACCGGCTATACATATACACATCGTATAAAACGCGACAGCACAGCTGTCACTGTGTAAGCGAGAGGTCGTACCGAGCGGGCCCAATTCGTCTACATGCACGCGTAGCAATAACTCTTCCTATTTTTTTTCAGTCTATGTTATAGTCTAGTGCAGCGTTCGCCAACCCGCCCCCGACGTCCTACTTGCGGCCCGCGGGGCCTCAAATATCTTATAAATAAGTTATTGGGGAGGAGAGATCAAACTAAAAAACCATTAAAGACCTTGGTATTTATCACGATTGTAGGATGATTTTCAATGTTCACATTGACAATATCGTAAGCAGGGCTTCGCGTGCCCTTGGATTTGTGATGCGTAACACTGTCAACTTTAAAAATGCAAAAACTTTTAAAATACTATATTGTACATACGTTCGTAGTATTCTTGAATATGCGTCACAAATTTGGAACCCTAGATATATTATTTATTCAGCTCGCATTGAAAATATCCAGAAAAAATTTGTTAAATTCTTATGTTTTAAACTTAATACTCCCTACAATTCTACGCTTTACCAAAATATGTGTAAAAAACATCACTTACTACCTTTGGAAATCCGACGCGATATTGCTGACGTCACCTACCTGTCCAAAATAGTATCAGGACAGATTGACTGCCCCGATCTCTTGTCTAATATTAACATAAATGTGCCCTCGAAGTCACGTAGATTCAATGCCCCTTTCACTGTCCCTAAAGTGAACACTAATTATAGGCAGAATAGTTTTCTGTGGCGAACTTGTAATAAATTTAATAATTTATCAAAAACGTTTGAAGTTGACATATTTCTTGGCGGAGTAAATCAGACAAGGTGTATAGTATCACAACACTTTTTTAACAACTAATAGTACTTAAAATGATTGTATTGTAAAACACGTATTATTTTTCCCTAAAACTGTGAGCGCTAAGTAAACCATGTTCATTTCTGTTGTAATTCCTTATAAGTTTCTATTTGTAAAAACCTTTGTTTGGCTCATTGCTTTGTATACTAAATTTAATATTGTCATGTTATAGCTGTAGGTTTTTCTTTCAATAAATAAATAAATTTAAAAAAAAAAAAGTGTGAGCATTGACTACACAACTGAAGCAAAACTTAATTAGGTATTGATACATTACACAAATTCATCACCGTAGTTACAATGACAGAAGACAAGACTTTTTTGCATTTAAAAAAGTTTTACTTAGATGGAGTTTGAATTTTGAATTAGAAAAACTTCCATTCCGTGATTTTTGTAACGCTCTCACCAGCTTAGTCCCCAAGTCAAGCGCGCGTATATAGGTTTTACTTCAAAAAGGTTAATTGGCCTTCTAGGATGATGTCACAAGTGCGGCCCACGTTTAGTTATTTTTCCTCCTTGCGGCCCGTGCCTGCCAATAACAGTGAGACGGTGATTGCGATCGCCGTGAAAAATCACTGTGATATTCATAAACAGCGATCGCTGTAGTGAATGCTTTTTGCGCAAGCAGTGATTGAATCACTACATCTCACAGCGACCGGTCACTGTTATTACGCGTTCGCTGTGATCGCTGGAAGCGATGCAGCGCGCTAAAGTAAAGAGTGATTAAATCACTGCTACTATTCACGACGATTTTTTACAACTGCTCGGGGCGATCGCTGCTACTCAAATATCACTCTTACGCACACCTCTACCGGCCAAAAGCTTGCCGACCGCTGGTCTAGTGTATAGTGTATATAGGTACAAGTTGGTAGCGGACGACATAACGCAGCAGCGGACGACGTGCCGTCGCTTCATGTCGCCACGACATGTCGCTGCGGTCATGAATTCGAACCCGACTGCAGATGGCAACAGCAGATGGAATCCAGTTGATCCCGAGTATTCCGTGAAACAAGATATCTGACATGTTCAAAAATAGTGATAGCAATTTTTTATATATTTTTATCTATGCTACTGATCCGCGGTCGGACGACACTGGCGTCTGCCGCTCGACGACGCGTTAGCTTCCTGT
>LUGF01038395.1:336778-346828 GCA_001625245.1 Calycopis cecrops | reverse complement strand
GAGCCCCCTTCTCGCCGCCTAGCCGAGGAGGCAAGGGGTACGGAGGGGAGTGCGCCCGCGCAACCGGTTCCGCTCTGACAGTGTAATAATATGGATAAGATATATTATAATTAGCTTGGACAATAATATCGAAGTGTGTTTACGTTTGAGCATCATCAACACGCGGACGGTCGAGTTTATTAAGTGATTCTACTGTCGTTGTGATTTTAAATGGTGAGTATGAAAAGAAATTGTATTCACAATAACCACAAGGCAGGCGCAGTGGTACAGGGCTCGGATAAGCGGAGCATGTTGCGCCAGGAGTCGCGGGTTCGAATCCCGCCTAGGTCATGCATGTGTATCTATGTATTGTATGTATTTCTATAAAAAAAATCTTAAATATATGAAATTTCTTGAATTAATAAAGCATATTATATATATTTCCGTTGTCTAGTACCCGTAACACAAGTCCTTACGGTACTTAGCACGGGGCTAGGCTAACGTGGTGTGTTAAGTTCACAAATATTATTATTATTATTACAATAAAGAGACTTTTTTATGGGGGGCAAGCGAGCAGTTGGAGCCATTTTCAACGCGACAGCACAGTTGTCACTTTTCGCCTGGTCTCATGTTAGCGAGACGTACTTCCCCGGTCGTGCCGGCCTAATTCGGTTGCATGCAAGCATGCAGTGTGGGCACTACCTCTTACAAAACGATTTTAACATACTTATCAAAAAGTTAGCACATCCAAAGTTTAGCTAGTCTTATCTTCAATCAATCCGTCTCGCTCGCACTATTCAAATCGAATCGTACCGAGCCTCTAACACAGGGGTTCCCAACCGTTTCTTGGCCGGGGACCGCTTTTATATCAGTCTCGATAGCAGGGACCGCATCGTAGGCATAATAGTAATATCTCTCTTCTCACCCACTGCACGGTAACCAACAGCTCACCGCCCGCTAAATAAATCATACGCGGACCATATTTTGGCTTTTGCGGCCCACTGGTTGAGAACCACTTCTAGCACAAGACGCAGACTCTTGAATAATTCAACATTTTTCATGTAATGATATAAACAGGCTTTACGTTATTAAGATACATTACATGTTGCAACTTGTTATGTAAATAATTGTTTTATCTCACTTGTTCTTGTACGCTCAGTATGAAGGCCTCACTGTCGAAGCTTATTTTAAAGTGGCGTCTCTGTTACAAGAGAAATGATATTTCATGCGGCTTATAAGTTTTCGGTGGCCTACTGGAAGACAGCAGGGCAGCATGTGGCACTTAGATGTGAATAGGCACCGTTAGTCAAAATTATCAATATGCTACCCGCTATTTTAGACTGTCCTTGACAGTAGGTATGACTGTAAAAATATTCTTTTTTTTCATGGTATATGGGGCAAACGAGCAGTCGGAGCCATTATCATGACTACCAACACCCACAGACATCCGCATAGAGACTACACAGATGCGCTGTCCTCCTTTGTCTTCCCACCTCCATGGGCCACCGGCTACTTACACACCCCACGAAGAGAGAGAGAGAGATAGAGACTGAGACTTCCTGAGAAGAACCGGCGAAACTAACTCAGTAGGCCTCATTATGTGTTGAAATATAAAAGTAAAAATATAAAAACACAAATACCTTACAATATTGTAAATGATATACAATTTATCAATTTACAACAATAGGGAATATGCGTATGATTCAAATAATGATATTTTTTTATATGTAAAGTCTTTTCCTGTAGATGTGCGTACGTATTAATATTTTTTTGTATAATTTTGTTTTCAATCAGAAAATAATTATTGAAAAGTGCAAAAAATATGCGGGAAGATTGAATTAGGTGAAACGCACGCCATTGGTCGGAACGAATTGTGACGTCAAAGTTCATAAATAACATCATTGTTCACGAGCATTGGAGCATTGCCATTGGTGGTTGTTATGATGCGTGACGTCATGTCAGAGCGGCAAAATGGCGATCGTTTAAAAAGCTGTTATCGGCCTACTAATTTGAAACATTTTTTTTGAACTTAATATTGTTTTTTCAGCGCTGATATTTTTTTTACATTAATGTAATTATGTAAATTATCATTTAAAAATATAAAAAAAATACATGCATATTCCCTATTATGGTACAGAAACAGACGGGGAGGAGGGTACTAATCCCATGATGTGGTATCTGTCATAAAATCTGTTACCTTACAGTATGCCTTACCTCAGTAGTAACTAGTAAGACTAAGCTCTCGATGACTGCATGGGAAAGTGCAGTTGCAGGGAAAATTAATAACTAATAACTACGCTGTAGTGTGACACACTGTGTACTAGCAAGCTGTTGATTCACGCTTGTGCTGAAATACTGTGAAACTGTCATTCAATATTCACAAGGTTTAAGGGGTTGAATGTTTTACATTTGAGGTTTTGGAACCGCGGTGAACTTGCAAGTGATTCTCTGGTTGCAGATAGGGTCTGCAGGACCGGGAAGGCAGTCACCAGGATTAACCACTTCGTAGTTATACTGTCTCTTTTCATGTGGTTGTGCTTACTAGCGGATTAGAAGTTTTCTGTGGCCCTTTAATGGGTAGTCAGCAAGGGGGCAATACATGTGCATTAGAAACAATCGGATATCAGTAAAAAGCTAAAACTGATCGTAAGTCAATATTATCAATTATATGTTAATGATCAGCTCTCTATCCTCACCACTACCTCGTGGTCTAGCGGTCAGTGTGTTCAACCATAGAAGTGCGCTCCCGGGTTCGAATCCCGGGTCGGACCAAAAATTGTTATTGGGATTTTTCAATTTCTAACAACAGTCCAGAGTCCGGAAGTTGGCGGTGTTAAACCCCCGTGCCTCGTAGAGCATGCTAAGCCAGTCCTGCAGCATTTCTCTCCGGTCGTATCGGGCTGCCGTTCCATAGGGATATGAGAATGAGGGAATAGATAGTGCACTTGTGTCTGTGCATTATAATATCTCCTGCGCAGATGGCTCCTCTATATAGACGCCCGCTTTAGCAGAAATCGGCAAGGACGACATCCTCACCAAAGACAGTGGCATAGAGGTCAACGCCCTATTTGGTACAATCGAGCAATAGCATGCAGCAATGCGTATGCTTGAAATTTCACCCCAATTTGCCTAATAATATACCAGTGCCTGTCCTAATGATCTGCGACCTAGATTCCTCCAAAGAAACTTCGATACCTTATTACCCTAATTTACCCTTTGAGAGGGTACCTACATTTAAACTATTATTTCGTTAACTCCCTAATTTAACATCCATGATAACATATTAAATATCACCCCAATACAACTTTAAACTAATAATGGACTATTAAAAAAAAAACAACTTAAAAAACACTCTAACTTTGAAATAATACATGCAAAGTTTTAACTTAATTTGTCTAAAATTACAGTTTAAAGGAAATAAAGGTTCGATTCGATTTTTGTTTGAAAAGTTTTGGAAAATTTTTAAAACTTCGTAATGACCGATCGGTTTTTCGATAGGAAACTTCTTTAAATATCTAATGACGCCCCGAACCACTCATCAATTTCAATATTAACCTGGAAACTTCAAAATTTTTCCACATTTTCCTTATTTTTTCAAGGATATACAACGTCACTTAATACAGTGTCAATCCTGTTTAAATAGCTTATTTTTAATAGCATAATAGGGAAACTTTCAGTAGGAGTCTTAATGATCAACAGTCGTCCATAAATATCCACACTACTGTTATGCAGACGTGTTGTTGTTACACTCCTCTCCTCCGATGGGCCATAAGAAACCCACAAACTGCACGGCAGCACAGTCACTTTACGGCGGTATATAAGTTAGAGGTACCTCCCCGGTTACGCCCACCCAACTTGGCTACATAGCAGCAATAACACTACCCATTTACTCCTATACATAAGACCTTAGCTCCAAACCCTACACCATTCTTTACCTGAAACCAGTCTGCAATTTCTAACCGCACAAAACGAGACAACATTGCCGTGTTATCACGCTAAAGGAGACACAGACCCTTCTCCGTAAATGGGTCATTAAAATAAGTAACCGTTTCTACTAATTTAATGCTTACTTGTACCGTCATTGGGTATATTTTAGACCTTACTCTATCGCTAAGGTCTTAAAGGCCAGGTAGATAAATTAGTGATTGATTCTAATATTTTCTTAAATGATTTTATTACTACATCCAGCCAATACACCTAATGAGTGGACTTAGGATGGATGGATTAGTCCTTCCGGGAAAAGACTACTTATCGACCTTTGACATATTTTTTTTATGGTAGGTAGGCTTATAGGGGGCAAACGAGCAGTCGGAGCCATTATCGACGCCCATAGACATCCGCGTAGAGGCTATACAGATATGCTGCCCTCCTTTCTCCTCCCACCTCCATGGGCCACCGGCTACACACCGGACGAAACAGCAGAAAAGCAGCTGTTACTTTACAACGGTCTCGTGTACGCGAGAGGTACCTCCCCGGTGGTGCCGGTTATGTTCGCTTGCATGCAAGCATGCAGTGTGGCGCTACCTCTTGCTAAAGATATAATTTAGAATATTTATAAGGCAGATCTATTAAGATCTACCACTAGGATCTTAAAGGCCAGGTAGATAAATCAGTGATTGAACCAATATTTTCTTACGTTTTATTTTATTACTACAGCCATATGCCAAAAGCCGTCAAACTTAGGATGATAAGCCCTTCCGGTAATAGATTACTCATCCTTTGACATAATATAGGACCTTATTAATAAACATACATTACCTAACTTTATTCAAGTATTAACCTAGTATTAAACTGACATCTGTCAAATTTCCATACTGTTTGTGTTTATTTATATGGAATTTGACAGATGTCAGTTTAATACTAGGATAATGCTTGGATAAAGTTAATCTATGTTTATTATTAAGGACAAAATTATAACAATTTTACATGCCATGTGGAAGTAGAACAAGTCTGACAGATCAGAGTTGACAGCTGATGCCTAAGTTTCGTAGACAGAGGAAACTGGTACTTTACTGGCAATCCGCAGTTCTCTACCTACGGTGATATATGCTTGTAGCTGTCACTAAGTCATGGTCGTAATGTCAAACATCCTTGTCTCTCTCTCTCTCTTGTCATCTGTACCTAACCATAGACATCGTCTATGGTATGAATATTCAGCGTACGGTCTATGACTAAACATAGACAACCAATACACTAAACAAATACTAAATAAACAATAAAAGGTAGTGCCATGCATGCACGCAGCCGAATTGGGCCAGCACGACCACTCGCTTACACGATACTGTAAATTGACAGCTGTGCTGTCGCGTTTCGTGCGGTGTGTTAGTGGCCTGTGGAGGAAGGAGGATAATGCATAACCTCTACGCGGATGTGCTCGTTAGCCCCCGTATACTATAAAAAACACGTGGCTGAGTGGAGACCGCGATAAGGCAAGCGTAGTGTAGGACGCCTTGCAGCAGATGGTGTGACGACTCAAGAAAGGCGGGCTGCGGATGGATGCAGGCTGCCCAGGATCGGGATGGTTGGCGCTCAATGGCGGAGGCCTACCTTCAGAAGTGGACACCTATAGGTTGATTTTGAAATAAACAAAATAACCCCGCAGGCACAAACGTTTCAAAGTGACATTAAAACGGCTAAACGTTTGTTTAGGATGTATTCATGTTTGCTAATTGATATTTGGGAGCCTCTCCCTACAAGACAATACTACAAACAAAAACACCTTCATATCCTGACAGTGCTAAGAGTACAGAGCTCGTGCTGTACAGTCAACGAGAAATAAAATAACACTATAAATAAACATAACGACATTATGTCCTTTAAATTGTTTTCATTGTTAATACCCATGCCGATTTTTATTTTATTTATGATTTATCAACTAACTTTGATTATATCGTCTTTTTTTTATTAGTTTTAAATGGATAATATAACTAACAATCTTTACTACTTACGGTGTCAATTAAGATAGCATAAACACAAACCTAAGTGGTTTTTAATGATATCTACTAATTTACTATATCATTTGTAACTTTTTAAGCTGAATAATAAAAAAAATGCATTTATATCGAAACTGGCCCCTACGTTGGGCGCCAAAAATTTAATTTTTCAATCGTAATAAAATATATTATGTTAATTCCTGATACAACTTTTTTTTAAAGGATTGTTGAAATCGGTCCAGTAGTGTCGGAGCCTGTTTGATACAAATATACGTAACAATATTTCCTATTTAGAACATTTGTATATGTATATGTACCAGCAAGAATTAGTGTTCAAGAAAAAAGTAACATAATGAGCATTTTCCCTCAGAATAGTCTTTTTTCACTAAAAGCTACATAACTTATTTTTTATTGGCAAATATTTAATATTTTTCATTAATGTTCAAAATGAATCAGAAAGTTAACACACGGATAAAATACTAAATAATATATTAGTAGTTTTAATTAGGTAATCAATTGATCATCGAATTTGCGTTCATTTATTAAAAAGCTTAGATGTGTTTGATGAAAAACGTAATAATGCACTTTTTTGAGGTTTTTTTTAAGTCTCTGATAAGGTATGATTAACGCTGGTAACATGGCCTCCGATATTGTTTATTATTTTTCGTTTGATTTATTAAATTGTCCACAAACTTGAGCACGCGACTATACTTCACTCGCTTAATCAATAGGAAAAACACTCAACTCCCTTGCATATGCAAATATTAAGCCACCGGCATTATCTTCAGCATTAGCATTATTCGATCCTGCACCTTACCTCGCACGCATAAAGTTGAGAAATGTTTGACGAATCGCCACTGTTCTTGGCACGTCTAATATGTAAACAGAAGAAGTAGGTAAGTTAATCATAAAAGTATATTCTCTATAAAGCAGCACTTTCAAAGCAAAACATGTGTTTTCTTTTTAATTAAAAGCATAGGAGAATTCTGCTCATAGGTGAAGACAAATATTATAGTTGTAAAGGACATGAGATCTATTTTATACCTTATTTTAATAATATTAAAGTCCAATTTAGACAAATTGAAGATACTTAGCCGTGAACATACGACGTTATTAAAACAAACGACTAATTAAGAGGACATTGTTCCAGAAATACGTGGAATAGACAATGGGCATGCGTATTTTTGTTTTATTATACTTTAAATATCACTAAGAGCAGTGAAAAGACGTTATATGTATGCTAATGATATATGTTAATTGGAGGAACTGTGTTTTATTAGTACGTAAAATAATCTGAGATAACGGACGAATTCCTTTGTCTGTCTTACAGTTAGTGTAGTGAAAATATTACTTGTCTATTTATGTAAATAGCATAGAAAAATGTACTTTTAATTCTTCACGAATGAAAATAAATTATGGAAGTGATTTTAAAACTTAACCTGCCTGTATAATACGATGACTTGATATGTGCTAATGTTTTCTTTTATATTTATGTAAATAGGATAATATGTTAAAGAAAAAATATGTACTTGTGATTCTTTAAGAATGAAAATTTATTATAAAGTGTATTCGTAGGCCTAATAGTAGCTAGTGGTGGAAAATTAGTGGTAGCCCCACTGTTCCCATCTTCTCGGTAATGGCGTGAAGGTGATTGTCATGTGGTTTGTAGTGGGTGCGAGTCCCGCATAACCATCCAGATAAACCCGGTAAATGGCGGTATGCATAATACATTTTCCACAAGTAAAAAAAAGGCGCAATTACCGAAAATGATTATTTTTAAACATAAGCTATTTGTCTATGACTTCATACCCATTTGACTCAAACCCTACAGCGTATTACTCTCACCAACAACAACTGCCAACGTATGTTTTGGTTCTGGTAAAAGGTAGTGCCATGCTGCATTGGAGCCGAATAGGGCCAGAGAGGTACCTCTCACCTCCATGCCACCACCGTAATGTTTGTAAGTATCCGGTTACCTACTTAAATTGCTTGATTTTTTTTATGGTATGGGGGGCAAAGGAGCAGTCGGAGCCATTTTCATGACTCCCGCATAGAGGCTATACAGATGTGCTGCCCTCCTCTCTCGTCCCACCTCCATTGGCCACCACATCTATAAACAGATTTATATTCCTCTCCCTCTATTTGTACTTTACTAAGGTCTATAGTATGTTATATTTTGTCATGTGATCGTTCCTATATGTAATGCTTCGCACCTTTAATATAGATACAGGTATGTGCTCCGGTAAACAGGTACATACATATATATCGGTGGCCCATGGGGGGAGTAGGAGGAAGAGGGCAGCACATGTGTATAGGCTCAATACGGATGTCTATGTGTGTCGGTAGTTATGAAAATGGCTCCGATTACTCGTTTGCCTCCCCATGGACATTCGCATGATTGTTACGCAGATGCGTTACCGTCCTATCATCACCCAATGGGCCACCGGCTACTCACAAAACGCACGAAACGCGATAGCGACGCTGTCACTTTACGCCGGTATCAGGAGAGCGAGAGGTACTTCCCGGTCGTGCCGACCCAATTCCGTTACATAGGAGGATGTAGTGTCATGCGCCATGTGTGGCACTACCTCTTTCTTTAGATTAAAGTTAGTTAAACATTGCTTGGAGATTCCAACTCGGGATTCCATTAGCAATAGTCACACACCGTTCTTCTGGATGGAATGTGTTGAGACAGTGTCATAACATCAATTAAGATTTATTTTTGAATATGCCCAAGTATTTCGTGTTGTTGTCTAACTGACAACGAACTTATATGTTGTCATGTCTATTTTCTTTCCTATACGGTTAAAGGAAGTATTCTTAAAAGGTTTTGCTTGGACGATGGATTCCAAGGAACATATATTTTATAGGAATAGGTACTAACTGCGCCACGCGGTTTCACCCGCTTAAATTTCGGACAGGAACATTTTTTCGGGATAAAAACTCTTGTGTTAATCCAAGTTATCCTTTATGTGTATACCAAATTTCATGAGAATCGGTTCAGCAGTTTTTGCGTTAACGAACAAACAAACATACAAACTTTTGCATTTACAATAGGTATTGGTAGGATAAAATATTTTTATGTTATTTTTTGTGTTTTTTTTAAATAATTAAAAAAAAATTGTGTAAATATAACATGCAAACATTCACACTTTACAGTTATTATATGTATTATCATCGTACAGTAAAGCTTGACTTTGCGTAATAGCCCTATGAAGCGCTTAAAATCTACGCAGCTTAGTGCAGTCGTTGTCAAGGTACTATTTCAGGACAACACAATATTATAGCCTTCCAACGGCTTTAGGTACTCTAAATTTATTTCATATTTCGCAATTTAACAAACCCTAAATACTCAAACTAAGAAATGAAATAGAGGATGTATATTTCATTTATTATTAAAACATTCACTTGACAAAATACAAAAGAATTTACTACAGAAATCCAGCAAATGACACAATGTCCCCTCTACACATTTCCATATTCGTTATCCCGAAAGATGTCTGTTTTAGTTTGCACGAAACTAATTGGTTATGCAAAATTTGAGAGGCCATCCAAGTCTGCGGCAGATACGCTGGAGATCAGCGCAAACATTTCACCAGCGGGGAGTAATTGGCGACGGTTTTTGCCCCTGAGTGTACTTTTGTCTGACAGGTTTTTCGTATACATTATTGTAACATAACTAGCGTTGAGCCGCATTTTCATCCATGGCTTCCATCAGGGGACCGGGGACCTTTCGCTTACGATACTGGTGTAAAATGAGCTGTCCTGTCGTGGGGGAGGAGGTAGGAGGGTAATGCGTCTTTGTAACCTCTTAAAATGCTTTTCCTCAAAGCGAAAAAGCAACAATTACTTGCCCAGTCATCTTGCCCGATTCACTAATGCAGTTGCAGTGTATGCCTGATAACAAAAAAGTATCCATATCAATTCCTTTATTTATATTTCCGTGGTGCATAGTAGCCGGGCTTCACCTGGCTGCTTTCTCTACTTCTTGGCTTATTAAGTCACTGCAATCGTGTACTGTCTCTGCTTTACTGCTTTGATTAGGGAGGGAAATTGGAATTACTTCTTACTCGGCATGCAAGGATGTCCAGCTCCGGAGTCCTGTTGAGCCCGAGAAGAGAGCGCTCCTTCACCTTCT
>LUGF01038395.1:282128-295182 GCA_001625245.1 Calycopis cecrops | reverse complement strand
ATCCTCTAGTTTTGGAGCCAATTCTATACAAAAAACAAATTCTTTTTTCTTTATATAGTATTAGTATAGATTATATTGCGGCTACGTTTTTTTATTTCCTTTTAGAATCGCAAAATGGATAATATTGTAGCAATTGTATTAATCTGTCACTCTATAGTTTATTATTGATGCAATATATTTATTTCACTTGTAAAATTATAAAGGTTTTCAATAAATACTGAAGTTTATTAGTATGTTAATTAGTTAGTAAGTATGTCATAAGACGTAGACGTAGTACTTCATTAGCAAGATTATTATCTGAAGATCGATACATGTAATAAATAAGATATATTTATTTTCAATGGATATATGTTTTATGTATCTTAGTCATTTAATTATTATTAAGCTTTAACCTCTGATATCCTCTTTACTAAATTAAATAAATTAACTAAATATTAAGATAATGATTTTTAAGTAGATAGATTATGTGTGTGGAAACAAAATTGTTTGTCTGAAATAAATGTCATGTGTAAACAATATCATTTATGTAGATTCCCCATAACGGGCACACAACCCGCGATAATGTGTAGATTGATCATTATAAAAAAAATATGATCAAATTATCAATAGCATCTAATGGAAAATATTATGGTGTTATTTATCGTGAATTCAAATCTCGTCGTAATTTGCTGAAAAACATTAATTTCATTCACCTTAACAGCTCTTTGCATTTTCGTAAATTGACTCTACTTAATTATTAAAAATAAAACAATACTTTATATTACTTTTAATCTACAATTAAATTAAACAAGAGACAATATAAATTACGAACACGTATAACGAAAATAAAATAAGATGAAAAAAGTTTAATGATCAAAATTGAAAAGGATTTTAATGTAGAGTCGTCGATCCATAAATTAGCTCACTAAACTTACTTACAAGTTAAATTTAGACACAAGTTTAACGCGATTTACGTGGAAATTTTATTGGCAATTAAATTTACGTGCAACAAAGATTTTCACTTCGTCAATAAACCCAAAAACACCTTTGGTTGCACAGGCAAAACCGCGGCAGTAAAAGAACAATTTATACTCCGTACTAAAGCAAGCCTATTACTAAATTGCCGAGTATTAAACACACACGTAAGCTGTCACTGTAGAGTACAGGCCCTAACCTCGCGTTTAGTTAAACCGGCTCTACTACGCTAGCCCTAACAAAGAGCTGTTAAGAAACGCAGTTCACGCGAATTGTATTAGTAGAGACACTGCCACAAGCTCATTGCCGAGTGAACGCTCCACGTCTAACAACCCCGTGGACTGATACTCACCACGTTACGTCACCTCACCCCATACTAAATACGGCACGCGATTGGCCGATTCGCTTTGGCGCGCTTTCTCGAGGTCAATATAAAAAGTAACACCGTTATCTCCATCCCTCTCGCGGAAGGATAATACCCTAAAATCGAAACGAGAACGCGCGTTTCTATCGATGCGCTTTTTGAAATGATGTAACCAGTTTGAAACGAGACGGGGAACATGTTAGAGCGTGCGCGCGAAAGAGCGAGAAGATACGATTTCCAAGTTTATTGTAGTGGTAGAGTGCGAAGGGAACGTGCTACCGTGCGTTCTACTATTTGTAATCAAATAGGTTGCTCGTGTGTGCGTGTATGCTTACATTATGCACCGGGCACACATAGGCGCGGCGCGTCGAGCGAGGCAATGATGTGCACGAAGTATTATCCCTTATTACACGATCTGCTTCCGCGCCGGCCGCACGTACACTAGTTGTCATCCGACCTCTTTTGTGGAGCGACGTACGAAGTGATAGTTTGTTTACATCGCGAAAGAACGATGCATAGTGCGGTTAGTTAGCGCGATTGTGTCATCGGCCGAGAGTAAATCGTAAAATTGCAAGTGATTCGGACAATGGTCGCGTCTCAGTTTTGGAAACTTTTTGTGCACTTGTGAACTTATGGGACTTGTGATTTTCACCGCTAGATGCGTCGTTGACTGAGTGTGCCATCCTAAGTGTCAAAGTGAACTTTGTAAGAGACTATTTAAAAAAAAACTTTTGATACTTTATTGGGCTCTACATAGAAATAAAAAACTGCGATATAAAAATAAAAAAAACTTCAAGATATAAAACAGGAAGTTTTCAAGAAAAAAATTCTAAAAAAGAGAAGTTTTTTTTTTCATGAAAGTTGGAGAGACAAAAAAAGCTTGAGGGCGAAGATACCCAAAGTCGCACTCATTTATGCATACAAAACAAACCGCAATCTGTCCACGCTTCTTCCGTAGAAAAAGACGTACCGAAAGACAAAGATGGCTATAGCATTTAACTTGCCGAGCGAGAGAGAGGCAGCCGAGGAGAACTTTTCACGTTTGAACCGGCTCCTAGCCGAGCTGTACGAGGTCCTTTGCCACATCTTGGTATCACGACAACCTGGCCCAGAAGCCCAAGACAATCGGCGAGGTGAGTGCCCTCGCGAGCCTAACATACCACCTTACCAATTAAGATGCAATTCGACCCACATCGTGAATCTTGTGATGGTCGTTGCCATCCTTAAGGCATCACTCACCTCGTCCCTCTTCAACACCGTGAGATAAACAGAAGACGTTGTAGATAAGTATTGTTAACGGTGTAACTGCCAAGCAGTTGAGGACAGTTGTTACGTATTTTTAAGTCCAACTTTGATTCTGAGATGTTGTGTCTAACTGCACTTAAATTGTAAATGGTGGTTTCAACCGGATTAAAAATTGGAACGCGACTCCGATTTTTAATTCGGTTCTGCATTGCTAACACATTTTTCGCTTAATTTTGCTTTTCGATTTAAATTTAAGTGAAGTTCGACCATAAAAAGTTTTATTGAAAACTTAGTTTCTTGAAATCAAATCAATGGAAATATAATTTTTTTAACGTTTGTAAAAAAATCTTGTGTCTAGCATGTACTAGATAGAGAAACAATGAAATTGTGTCAAAGTTTACAAAAAATAAAAATGTCGACTTTTGTAAAAATAATAATAATAATAGATTTTACATCACAATTTTCAAGTTATTTTAGAAGATCATTTTAGTTTTGTTAAGTTTTTTAACCGACATTTCCAATTGATCTCTTTTTGTTTTATGAATTTTAAATAGACTTAATAAATAATTATGACTAGTTTAATTTAATTAAAATAATAGCATTTAATCTTTAATTAACGTAAAATACGTTAATGGATCTCAAATTTATTTTAGTTCCAAATATTTGCGATAGTCATATTGTTTTTTTTACGTAATTATATGTCAATAATCTCATTTGGAATAATTTGCCAAATATTAGTTAAATTTAAAAAAATACTGAAAAAATATTTTGTTGCTTGAAAATAGTTTTTTTAATGTAAATATTTTATGGTGATTTTTGTTAATGTTTTGTTGACACGAAATAAAATATGATTTGTAAATATTCGCATTTAAGTACCTACTTATTTTTTGTGTTGTAAATATTGCATTTTTTTTCTTGTGATGTTTAAATAAGCATTTCTAATATTAATTTACGATTACCCATGTAGTTAAGCCGTATATAACCACTTACTTGGATTGTGTTCTACTATATTATCGAATAATGTACCCCAGCATTTTATGGGAAATTGTGAAATAAACTTATAATTTTTAAACTATTTCATGATTTTTTTAATTCACCCGAAACCCGTATACGTACTGAGAAATTAAATAGAACAGGTAAATTTTAAAAAAGTTAATAAAGTAGTAACTACTTTATAAAACATAGTCATTTGCAGCAAAGTTCAAATTCACTAGGTAATCTTATCTTTGGTACAAAAAATTGGTGGATCGAGCCAAATTCATATATCACTTAATCTTTAATGTCTAAAATATAACAACAACAATAAATTTTAAAGAATTGAATTTTTCAAAAAAAATATTTTTATTTTTATGTCA
Source organism: Calycopis cecrops (assembly GCA_001625245.1). Taxonomy (NCBI): domain Eukaryota; kingdom Metazoa; phylum Arthropoda; class Insecta; order Lepidoptera; family Lycaenidae; genus Calycopis; species Calycopis cecrops. The sequence continues at coordinate 291,264 of LUGF01038395.1, read as the reverse complement.
TGTCATACTGATATTTATTCTGCTTTTATTATCTAATGAAAAATAACCTAGGTATTCAATTTAATAAAATCTATTTCTTTAAACAAAAAAAATGCTTAACGTATATATTACAGCAGGATATAATATAATTATTTCACTATTAATAAAGATAACAAACACTTGAACATGTGAACAAAAAAAATAACTTAGGTACGTGTAAACTATAAATTAAAATAATAGAGCCCAGAACAGAGTAATCATCAATCATCAGAAAAATATACCTGAACAAAACAAGTAAACTTTACAATAAACTACGACACTAACATTCAACTACTACAAAAATAATTTATGACGTTTATTTTCCATTGAAACCTCATCGAAAGTACATTTATCTGCAGAGATAAACTGATGATGATAACGAATAAAGTAAAAACAATTACTGTAAAATTACTTTACGTTCTCTACAGTAATATTCAGCTAAAATAATATATTACAAAAAAAAAAATATTTTGCATATTTATTTTTTATGACTACCAATCCTCATAAACGTCAGTTTACGATAAATTATGCACATATTATGGTCTCTCTTCCTCAATAGACAAGAAAATATAGTCACCAAATTATCTAGTCTCACTATAAAATACAACTTATAAATAACTCAGACAATGTCACAACACGACTAGACGTATGTAGAGTTCACATTTTTATATCCATGTAAATATTTAGTGTACGCTGAAATGCGTACGCCGCTAACTCATAAACAGTGTCAGTGCAGTTGCTCGTCAAGTCGTCAATCAAGACGAAAATAGACGGTTGTTTACATTCCCCGATGTCAAGACAAAGCGGGCAGCATGTGTGGAACAATGGATCAAAAACGAACGAGCCAAGTTTGTGGGCGAATTATTTTTAAGCTCTATGACTCTACATGACCTAGAGTTCAACGGAAATGTTTAAGTAAACGAATAAAAGATAATGACGATATATTATTATTAAAATAATTATAATATTATTAACGAGTCAAGTTTGTGGGCAAATAATTTAAGGCTCTATGACTCTACACGACTCTAGAGTCCAGCAAAAATATTCGCAGTAAACGACTAAAAGTTTATGTACATGACTAAGAAATAAGTATGATGTTTCTATTTATAGCTTGCTAGCTGTCCGCACCACATTTTAATTCCTTGAAAATTTCGGGCTAAAAACTATAAACTTATTTACGTGCTAATTTATTAATTACATTCTATCAAAAAATACAAAGTACTAAATTACAGTAGATTATTATAAGTTACATTTTATTATCATTAGTTAAAGATTAAGTACAAAAAACGGTTTTCTTATTTTTTATACTAAATCTTATTGTAAGTAATAAATCATATCCAAAACATGGACAACGATGTTTACACATTGCGCTAAATTACGGAGCGCTAAGATCGCAGACCAAATCTAAAGATAGAGCCAGAGATAAACGTCTCGAGCCTAGTTTAAACTTGAAACAAGACACTTAAACTCGCTCTAGCGGTGGTCACGTTTGCGTGTAGCAAAAATTTACGACACACCAACATACAAAATAACAATTTATCTTAAGTTAAACACTACTTAGATATTACTTAGTAAATGCTAACAAGTAATAACAAATATATTGATTAAATTCGAGCCAGAGGCGTGGTAATAAATTTACTTAATTATGCTTCATATTATTTAAATTTTATATTTTACTAAAGAAATATTACTAACTTTGTATATTTGTTATTATTATATTATTCATATTATTATATTATTTATATTTTTGTTATTACTAAAAAAGTAATAACAAAAACATAGAGAATTAAATTCGGGCCAAAAGCATAAATAGATATTAAATTTACATAATTAATCTAAATAGTTAGAACATAAGTCTAATTATTTAGATATTAATTACTTAGTTAATGTTACGAACTCTATATATTTGTTATTACTTAACAAGCAGCAAAGCAGCAACAAACATATAGAGGATTTAATTCGAATCAAAAGCATAAATATGTATTAAATTAACTTACATATGCGTCTAATTACTTCTAGTAATTTGTATATAAATACGGCTCATTACTATAATTTTATGACTATTAGTTTCGTTATTTAGACATGTATAATTTAGAAATTAGATAAAATAAAGTATTGTCTATGTTCTTTTTACATTAAAAGAATTTTATTACCGTATCGCCCTACAATAGGCATAAAAAAATTAAAATCTGAGATATTATCTGAATTATTTTCTGCGTTACAACTAAATTGAATCGCCATGTGAAATAACCAGCGCAGTGTTAGTAAAATTATCAGGGCAACAGAAAAAGAATCATTTTTAAAATCTCCAGGATATTTTAAAACAATAGTAGGTAGTAGTTTTAAAATAAAATAATAATGTATAAACATCATTAAAATTTATAAAATGTTCTTTTCAAGATTCAATTTTATTTTTATTTATACTTTATTTGCTTCCGTCCGTAGTTCACACGCGTGGATTTCGGACTTCAAAAAACATATAAACCTTCCTCTTGAATCATTATATATTAAAAAACCTATCAAAATCAATTTTAAAGATTTAAGCATACAGACACACAGACGGCAGAAAACGATTTTGTTTTTAAATACTATGTAGTGATACATAAATTATAATATTACTAGCTTACGCCCGCTGTTTCGCCAGCGTGGATTTCGGACTTCAAAAATGGAGTTGTTAAACATATAAACCTTCCTTTTGAATCACTCTATCTATTAGAAAAAATCCCTCAAAATTAATTGCGTAATTTTAAAGATATAAGCATACAGACACACAGACGGCGGAAAGCGACTTTGCTGCTATGTAGTGCTATGTAGTGATTTCATTGTGAAATTAGTAATAAAATGATTAAGATTAAAAAAATGGGCGTCGTTTTCAAATGCAAGCCAATAAGTTTCCAATAAGAAACATGTATAAATTTAATAGAAATAAAATTAATTATATTATGAATGACAGGTATGACAATCAATTGTTTTAGGCTCACAAAGTTAAGGGCACAATTTATGGTACAAAAATTGTTTAACAAATATTGATTGCTATTGCATTGACGAACTCATAAACGAACTTCACAATTTGAATCGAAAACCAAAATCATTTGTGTGGTCCTTTCATTTCTTTTAATACAATAAGTTGGGTTTGTGTTTTTTTTTCAGTGCATTTCATACTTTAATTCCTTCGTATTAAAGGTGTGTATCTTTTCATGGTTTTCACAAACCAAGTGGAAAGGTACGCTTCGACGAGTCTGAAGTCAACTTTTTGATTGATTCGGTGTTATTCATGCTTAACATATTTTTTTTCAGTAAGAAACAGTATTTTGTAACGGAAGAAATGAACTTCAATTACAAACTTACTTTTTTTATCTTGACTTTGCATTGACTATAAATTATTTTTATTTTGTTGATTGTGATAATTAAGAGGTTATACGGACCAGCACGAATGGGAGAATTATCTCTCACATATGAAATAGTGGAGCTCAGCAGTGGGTGGCTATAAACTGTAGAAGAGAGAGATAGAGAGATTAGTGTTTAGTTATGTTACCGCCTGTATCAGAAAAAAAAGAGAGAGATATGATAATAATGTTCTTCTGGATGATTTCGGTTACGGCGGCTACCTCTATAGATACAAGCCAACTGCGTAGCATAATTCAGAGCACAAATGAGTGCAGACAGAATTACACTCTCTATTTTCTTCTTCTCTCTTTTGGAGTATAAGGGGGCAAACAAACAGTAGCTATTCTTATGACGTCCATAGACATCCTCATAGGGGTTGTACAGATGCGTAATTATAATTCATCTTTCCCCTTCAAAACACCGCACCAAACGCAACAGCATAGCCGTCACTTTAGGCCGGTGTCGTGTAAGCGAGAGGTACTTCCCCGGTCGTGCCGACCCGATTCGTCTGCATGCAGCGTGACATTACCTCTTACTTCCCGATGGTATAACGCTATGATATCGCTGATGAGACAAGGCGTAGATCAGGCCTGACGTGGTCTCCGAGAAACCGAAAATGTTGACTATCTGACTCAGCACTCTTATTAGAAATTGGAAAATCAAAACCTCCAAAACGACACTCGCACCTTCAACAACACGCTTACCACTACAACACGAAACAACAGAGCTTTTTCAAATAAGAGAGACGCGACTTAGCGCATATATCGAGTGACGTAATATGCACTCTTATTTTTGTAGTAAAACTTCTATACGCGCGCTTGACATGGGACGTAATCTGGTAAGAGCGTTACAAAAATCACACTTCGGGCGAGACCAATGAAAGTTGTCATTCAAATTCAAAATTCAAATTAGATTTAACTATAATTTTTTTGTATTTAAAAAATAAGCATCTTATGACACATTGTAATGACGGTAATGAATTTGTGTATTAATTCAATAATTAAGTTTTACTTCAGTTGTGTGGTCTAAAGCACACACTTTTTTTACAGTAGGATGAAAAGATCAAACAGACCACTTTGATGACTGCCGACACCAAGACATATGTTTTTTTTTTGTTTTCCTCTCCTTCCAGACTAAGCTTCAATAGGCCACCGGAATCACCAAGCATGAGATGCGCCACATGCGACAGCGGGACACTGCCGCGTGACACACACACACATGTGGTGATCCTCCGTCTTGAGAGTCCGATTCATCTGTAGCATTGCTAATTTATTTACAACAGTTGTGTAGATACAGTCACAACACATACATAAACATTCACAATCATTAGCATACTCGCTGTGGTCGCGAATTAACTTTATGAGTTGGAAACACAGTACTCGGTGGTGTGATTTATGCATCTCATTGTGCTTAACCCCTCGGGTTTAACGGACGAAGACACTTTCGCAGTTAAGTTAAATCTACATAAGTTTGTATGTTTATTTGGTAAAAAGCTGATTTAGTGTTGTTCTAACCTAACTAACCTAAGTAAAAAAAAAGTGTGTGCTTTAGACCACACAACTGAAGTAAAACTTAATTATTGATTTAGCACACAAATTCAATACCGTATTTACAATATCATAACATGCCATATGATATTTATTTTTTAAACACAAATGTTTCATTTAAATGGAATTTGAATTTTGAATTTGAATAACATTGGCCTCGCCCGATCACAAATATTAGTAACGCTAAGCTCAGTCCTCATATCAAGCCAACCTATAGTAATTTTACTTCAAAAAAATAAAGTACCTAAGACTCACGCTAGAACGTAGAGCTTCAAATTACACCAAACTCATTCGGTAATTTCACCAATCACACGAAATTGTTATAGAAATAAATAGATAGATCTAATACCAAGACGGGATTCGAAAACGCGACCCCTGGTGCATGCTCTGCTTTATCCGAGCCCTGTACCACTGCGCAGCCTGGTCACAGAGTCAAGAAACTTTACATACTCATGTGGCCTGGTCGTCAAAATCATGTCAATTTGGGCTAATTACACTATTACACTTTTCACTACATATTGATTGATAAAAAAATTAATAGGAAGTAGTGTAATCGTGTCATAGCAGCCAAATTTAGCCGGCACGACCGAGGAGGACCCTGTCTCTATAGTTAAACACTTGCGTATCACTAGCCCACAAGGCAGCTAACGCCATGGAGATCATATTAGGGATCAGACTCTTCTAAGAGGAAATAAAGATGTTACTGTCTCTCAGACACACGGGGATGTTTTTTTATGACAGGAGCAAACGAGCAGCCATTTTCATGACTAGTGACGCCCATAGACATCCTCATATAGGCTATACAGGTGCGCTGCCCTCCTTTCTCCTCCCACCTCCATGAGCCACCGTCTACTTACACACCGCACGAAACGCGACAGCACAGTTGTCACTTGATGCCGGTCTCGTGTAAGCGAGAGGTACCTCCCCGGTCGTGCCGGCCCAATGCAGCTGCATACAAGCATGCAGTGTGGCTCTACCTCTTACTAAACTTCGTATAGTTACTACAAGTTTAAAAATCCAACCATTCTCTAAATAAACTCTAAAAATAAACCATGTGCGCGGATTTGGAACAATGCAGGCTCGCATATGCGAGGGAGGGCCCACAGGTGCGCCGGACAGGTGTGCATGGCTTAGGGGTCGGTAATCCTTTACTCGAGCTGGGATAATGGTGCAATATGGTGATAAACTGTACGTCTGCCAATACTCATATAGTATGAAATGAAAAAGTGAAATGAAATGAAATGAAAAAGTGAAATGAAATGAAAAAGTGAAATGAAATGAAATGAAAAAGTGAAATGAAATGAAAAAGTGAAATGAAATGAAAAGTTTTTATTCAAAATAGAATTACAGAAATTACTTTTTGAACGTCAACAATTAAATCTACCACCGGTTCAACCCTAGCTATGTAGATTGTAGATGTGGCTACGATTTTTGATCAAACATACGTTTACTAAGTTTTATAGAGACTCATTTTAATATAATAAATATTTATAAATAAATAACTTTATTTGTAAGCATTAAAAAATAAAAACGGAAACATAATAAAAACAGATTAAGACAATGTAAAATGTTTTTTATAGTATAAGAGGGCAAACGAGCAGCCAGAGTAATTTTCGTGACTACTGACGCCCTTAGACACTCGCATAGAGTTTATACAGATGCGTCGCCCTCCTCCCTCCTGCGGTGGCGGCTAATTATACACCGCACGAAACATAAGAAGTATAGGTAAAATCAAAATCAACAAAATATTTTAGGTAGCAATACTTACATCCCACAAAAAGACCCCAAAAAGTCCCTGCAATGAATAATAATAAGTATGTATATCATATTTTATGTATGCTTTCGTCTATTCTTGTATAGTCCCACTTAGAGCCACCGCATCGCTTTATAGAAGCTAAGCAGACGCTCCCCAGCGCATACGCTTGACGCAGCGATTTAGTCGCAAAGCAACTGCAAGATCGTATGCATCGAAGCCAAATCGCGCGATTCCAATACTGCGACTAGACGCAGAGAGTCGCTAAATTGTGATACAGGCATCGATGCGGTCGCAAAATCGTCTATCGCTGCTGCTAAAAGTATCGTGAGTTCTGTCGCCCTTAGGATTAAGAAACATAGTATCTAGATTCTAGAGGTAGAGCTCGATACTATAAGTTGTTACTGCACTTCAGAAGCCAGTTTCTTTCTAGCATTCTTATAAGAAGTCTGGGATAGCTGAAGGATGCAGCGCTTTCGCACACTGGACAAGAGGCGAGGCAAATGAGGTTCCCGTTGATTTCACTGTCCAGAATATGGTGGGGTGGTTCTGTGGTGTAATGCAATCCTTTTATGGAAGCTATTGATCCCTTCCTCCCTTTCGTTGAACACTTACGGTCCTGAGTTTTAAACACTATAGCATAATCAAATGTTTACGCCGGTTGTACCTATGTGACATAGAAGTACCTACTTGGACGTGTCGGTTCAATCGAGCTGATAAGCAGAAATAGCATAGTTTTACTACGTGCCTATGCGTATGGCCTGTTCAGAAATATGTCCATTCGTTAGACACAGGGTTCTAAACCCTGGGTCCAGCGAATGGACGTGTTAAAAATACATTAAAACAATTTCTAGAAAAAAATTGGAATCAGGAACTTGGCCGTCTTGCGCCTGACTTCTTGCGATCGTGTCCAGATAGGAGAAAGAGAGTACGATTTACTATGTCCCCTCACACACTTGGGCATTATAAATATGCATACTCTTGGTATCTAAAGATGGCCGCCGTAGTCGAAATTAGGTTTGACAGGACATATTATATGCGTGTTTACAAAGTACTAGGTTATCATAAAGTGTAGGATTACTCATAGAAGTTAAAGGACTAATTCAGCCAGGTTTTTATGGTGCCACATCAAGATTAAATACAATTTATCGTTAAAAGTTAGTAAGTAATTAGTTAAAAAAATAAAAACCTTGGAGTAAATGGCTCATTTCATTATTCATTTATGACTAAGCTCCAAATTTTAAGGTGTGTGTGTGATTCGAGCTGGTTTAGAATAGTTTTGAGGCTACTTTACTTCTATATGATATAAAAAACCAAATGATATAAAAAACCTAAGACCGACCAAGTTTAAATCTAAATTGTATGAGTGGATATTTCTAAATAATTTCTACAGCATTAAAGATGTCATAAAATAAATAGTCATAAATGTATAATTAAATATTAAAAGAAAAATGTTTATATAATAGTTTAAGGATATTGTTTTATATTGAGAGTAGCAAAACATGTGTACCAACCTAAACGTGTGTAACATCTCATTGTATAACCATGTTTTATGCAAATAAAAATATTATAATTATTATTATTATATCTGATAGAATCGCTACTTCCCTTTTTTATTTAAAAATCAGTGTCATTTTGCATGGCAGCGATTTGATGCTACAACCGGAGAGGTAGCTCTCGCTTACACCATACAGTAAAGTGACAGCTTTGTCGCGTTTAGTGTGGTGTGTAAGTGCTAATGGAGGAAGGCGTCGCATCTGTATAGCCTCTATACGGATCCTGTGGCTGTCCTGTGTGTCTCTCTGGAGCCCTATGTGCAGCAGACGTTTTCTGGATGCAGCTGATAATGATTGCTCTCATGAAATCAGCATAAATTGACAATCGGACTCCTCATTATTAGTACTATCAAAGATCCACCATCTTTATTTTCTAATTAGAATATGTAATGAACAATAAAATGGACGTTCACAACATATAAAAAACAACATATTATAACAATAAAAAAGCAAATTGTTAGTAGGTACATGATAAAATAATAATTTATTGTTGTGTTTCTATTTAAATTACTCATTATAATTATTATTTATGTATCTTTTTTTTTATTCTTTTCGCCGTTAATCTCTACTATATTAAAAATTACTGTGAAATGTTTGCGGGTCTAAAGGTAATAAATGGCTTTTCTACAAATCTATGTTAAAGTTTGTTACGGCAGAAGGAAACAAAGCACTCCCCCGAAGATACTGCCACCTTGTAGTGGTGGGGGAGGCTTGCGTGCCTCTGTGATCCCCAAGGCTTTGCCGAACAGCGCAAAAAAAATTTGAAAGAGGTAGTGCCACACTGCATGCTTGCATGCAGCCGAATTGGGCCGGCACGACCGGGGAGGTACCTCTCGCTTACATGAGACCGGCGTGAAGTGACAGCTGTGCTGTCG
>LUGF01038395.1:265960-276292 GCA_001625245.1 Calycopis cecrops | reverse complement strand
ATATCAACTCCATTTGACCGCATCCAACGTAGAGCGACTCGAATCATTGATGATCAATATGTATCCGATCGGCTTGATTCTCGAGCGTTACGGAGAGATGTAGGCTCGCTCTGCATTTTCTACCGTATTTACAACGGGGAGTGTTCCCAGGAGCTGTTCGGATTAATACCCGCAGCGAAGTTCCACTTTAGGACATCGCGGCAGAACTCCAAGTTCCACCGCCACCACCTAGATGTCCCAAAGTATACAACTGTGCGTTTCAGGCGCAATTTCTTACCACGTACAACATCACTTTGGAACGAGCTGCCACAGTCGGTATTTCCGAACCTATACGACCTGGGGTCCTTCAAGAAAAGAGCTTACTCATACTTAAAAGGCCGGCAACGCGCCTGCAAAGCCTCGAGTTTTGCAGATGTCTATGGGTGGCGGTAGTCATCTATCAACTGCTCGTTTGCCCCTTATCCTATAAAAAAATTCAAAAAAAAAGAAAGGCATTTCTTTGTAGAAGTACCTCTCGCTCTTACAAGGTAGTGCTGCATTGCTACAAAATATGGAACGACTGGTACTTCCCCTGATGTATACCTCGCGCGTGATCTAGATATATAAAACTCAAAGTTGACTGATCTATCAACGAACAGCCCGAACCACTGGACGGATCGGGCTGAAATTTGGCTGGTAGATGTTATGACGTAGGCATCCGCTGTGGAGGATTTTTAGAAATTCAACCCCAAAAGGGGTGAAAAAAGTATTGAAGTTTATATGGATTTCTTAGAAGTTAAACGCGGGTGAAACCGCGGGGCACAGCTAGTACCACGATAAAGTAATACTGTTGCATTTCGATTTGTTACTTTCCGGTGGCCCATTAGAAAACAGAAGAGCAACAGATTTGCATAAAAAAATATGCGGATGTCTGTAGTCGTTGGACCATCAAAAGTTTCCACTTTCTTCTTCTTATACTATGAAAAAGAAAATCGGCACTGCCGATAGCAGTGAAAACTCAAAAACTATCTTCAAATTAACGTAGTATATTAAATTGCCAGTTCACGTTGCTCCACTTTTTTTTCTTTCTTTTTTTTTCGGAGGGACCTCTTTCAAGTCGGCAGTAACAGGTTTAAACACTACCATTTGACTGTTCGTCGGACTGATTAAGACTTTTGTGTCTTCTGGTTTGGGGATTACAATAGGGGCACAGACCCAACTCCTTTCCCGCAGATGGGAAGAAGATGCGCCGGATAATTTGGGGAACGTAAACTATTTGCGCTATTTTTAGGACCAAGGGAGGGGACGGCAATTACTGAATGGAGCTCGACTTTGCATGTTCCTTCTCTTCTTATAGCATGTTTGCTAACGCTTTTTATATTGTACTAGCGGACGCCCGCAACTTCGTTTACGTGAATTCGTTTTTTACCGCAGTCGGTAAAAAAGTAGCCTATAGCCTTCCTCGCTGAATGGACTAACTAATACTGAAAGAATTTTTCAAATCGGACCAGTAGTTCTAGAGATTAGCGCGTTCAAACAAACTCTTCGGCTTTATATTATCAGTATAGATTTATTCTTTTTTTTATGATATAGGAGGGCAAAGGAGCAGCCGGAGCCATTTTCATGACTACCGACGCCCACAAACATCCGCATAGATGCTATACAGATGCGCTGCCCTCCTTTCTCCTCCCACCTCCATGGGCCACCGGCTACTTACACACCGCACGAAACGCGACAGCACAGCTGTCACTTTACACCAGTCTCGTGTAAGCGAGAGGTACCTCCCCGGTCGTGCCGGCCCAATTCGACTGCATGCAAGCATGCAGTGTGGCACTACCTCTTACCACGCTAGTGAGGTTTCCGTCGTTTTGCTCGAGGTCTGAGACGTAAAACAGATAGGAAGCCGAGGAGGGTTCAGCCAGGTACAGACTAAACACTGGTAGCGAGCACGCGCCCAAACCGGTCCGCGATCTGTGCCTCCACTAATACACGAGTATATGGGTGTAGGTGTACACCGCGACTGCAGCTTGGCTATATACGACTAGCTGTGCCCCGCGGTTTCAACCGCGTTTAATTTCTAAGAAATCCATATAAACTTCAACACCCTATTTCACCTCCTTAGGGGTTGAATTTCTATCCTATTAATCCTTTCTTAGTGGATGCCTACGTCGTAACATCTACCTGGATGCCAAATTTCAGCTTGATCCGTCCAGTGGTTTGGGCTGTGCGTTGATAGATGGCTATGTCACGTTTGAGTTTTATATTAGTCTAGCTTTTACATGCGGCTTCGCTCACGAGTATATACGGCTATGGTTGTCGTAGGTACTAGTGAGAATGTATTTTGTATTTTTTATTTTTATTTTATTTTATTTTATTTTGGGAACACAAACAGTTATCATAAAGTCCATATAAATAAATTGACATAATTAAACTCGTAAACCAAAAATAGTGTCTACGATTAAATAACACAATCAATACAGCCCCGAGAAAACAAAATTAAAACTATTGTTGTTGTATTTATGGCTGTTCTTTGAAATAGCTTTTAATCGCGGATTTCTATTTTTTTCATTAATAAAAAGTATCCTATATCCTTTTTAATACACCTAAAATATTATTAGCTTGCTTTGAAATGTATAAGATTTTCATAACATAATCGTTAATTGTTTAATTAGATTTGTAAGTAATGATGTCAATATTATTATTAACTTTTATAATAAATTGTTTAAATGTGGTGGGGATTGTTAGTTATTTTTCCAGAAATCCCTACTAAGCTGAGTTAGTTTTATTAGTGGGGATTTTTGGAAAAGAAAATAAAAATCCCCACTGGTGGGGATTTGTCGGTGGGAATTTCCGGAATAAACCCAAAAAGTCTGTACTTTAGTTTTCGCGTGACCAACAAGCATACCTACCTAGCTACATACACACATTCGATATTAAAAAATATCGGTCAAATCTTTAAAGGTTTTGTTGAAAATTCTAGAACATTTAAACGCATCACTTAGAACCTGACATGATCATACTATACCATTACTTCTTCGCGTACAGTTAAGCTAGTATTTCATGCCCAGTAGTTAATAAGCACTTGATAATGTTTAAGGCGACCACTGGTTCCCGCATGTGATAGGTCCATCTAGGTCAAGTGTTCAACATTGTAAAGCATCTAATAATAGTCCAAGAGTCCTAGAAATTATAAGATGTGTATTGTGGACGAATTGGCACCATTCTGGAAATTCCATGTTAATATTTTTGAGCTTTGCTTATGATTTTAATTGGGGGCAATGGGGAGATTGGGTAAAAAAGGTCTACGCATTCTTTTATGGGTTTTCGAATGTCTATATGTATCGGTATGCTGCCATGTAGTTTTACCAGTTCAAAGATGCTCCAAGATCAGCCGTTGATACTCTCGTAGAGCAGTGTTTTACACTGAGGGCATTTTAGCTGTCGCGCGTGAGCTACCCCTTTCGTTACAGATTAGAGAACGAAAGAATAGTCCTCCAGTTTTCTCAAGCAATATACGTAATTGATGAATGAACCTCTCTAATCTACGGAACAAGGTTTCTGTCCTCTTAGCGAGCATAAACCAACACGGACACTTCGTTTGACATGCTAAGATTCTGATAACACTGTATTTGATTTTTCTACCACAAAAAAAAATTCTATTAAACCTACTCCTTTAGCACCTATACCTTAAAAACCTTACAGGGAAAAATTTAAAGTTTAGCCTCAATCCTAGTTCGTGCCTTTTGATCGCTAAATTGATACACAAAACTGGACTCATAACGCTTTCTCGGTAAAACTCGAGGTAATTTTCCCGCGCGTCCTTCCGAGAACGCCCGCTTTATTTCCTCGAACCACCTCGCTTGCGGTTTTTTATAATGATTGGCCTGTTGATAAACATAGTTCTTTGTTTACCTACATAATATTATTAGTTGTAAAATTCATGCCTAATTTTGTATTCCGGCCAAATTAGGGCTTAATTCGTGTCTAAATAAGGCATTAATCAAAATGTGACCAATTTAAAATACCCTAAATTTTAAGTTGGACAACTGAATACCTAGTTAAATGAAATTACAAACATTGATTGTTTTAGTTTTTTAGTTTCTGCTTATGGTGCGATGAATTATTTTTATAACGCGCTTTTAATTCAATCAAGCTGGTGTCTGCGACTTCGATCGCGTAGCGTAGTAATATAATAATCAAAGTGATTTGATTTTTATTCTTTTTTTTTTGTGTCTCATGTACCTATTGTTTATTTATGTTTTATCAATATGTGGAGCATTGAATAAACTTGTTTCTATTCTATTCTATTCTATTCTATTCTATTTGTTATTGTTTGCTTGCAGTGTGCCGAAATTTCTTTTTCCCGTAGGAATGAGCGATGTTACCGCAGTAAAAAGTGATTTTAATATATACCAGGCTTAGTATCTATACACCACAAAAAGTATCATTCGAATCCGTCCAGTAGTTTCCGAGATTATCCCGGACAAACAGACAAACGAAAATATTAAAAAACATTGAAAAGTATTCTAATACTATTTTAACATCGCCCCCAATCAGTTTTTCGTAGATATTATATTCAATTTACACACACAAAAATTTTACTGTTTTATTATAAATAATATTATTTCTAAGTTAGGATGTGCGTATTTTTAATACCTTTTAGTGACTTAGATATTTATGGATGAATTATTTTATTCGATAATCCTACGTTTTTTTGCCTGTGAGGGAGGTGTGGTCGTGTAAGTAAAATTAAAAACATATCAGAAATAAGAGAGGGTAATTTATTTCTATCTAAATTTACATGCTCGTAGTGACGTGTGTGCATCTTAATAAAGACTGGACTTTATTTCAAAACAAGAGCAGAGTATAATGACAATTCTCAAGAATTAAACGTACACCTGGAGTCAAAAGTCCACAATAACTGGCATAATAACAGATAATAGCGTTAGATAATAGTGTTATTAACAGAAATGGCTATTAAAACAAAACACTACGCACAATAAAAACTCGATGAGCCGTAGCGCTTTCCCACACGAAGTCGGAGCATTTCATTATAGCATTATTGTTCTATTAGCCTTATAATTGGTAATCTAAGGGCCACTTAGGGCTAAGATCATGAGAAACGAGGGCATTATGTTTTTAATGAAACATCTTTAGAATTGTGTAAGAGATAGTTCACTGTTATGTTTGACTGGCATTACCGGAGGCATTAAGTGCTCCAACTGCTCTTTTTCCCCCTGATACTGTTAAAAGTTTTCGTGCTTTGACACTACTACTACTACTACACCAACTCAAATAAATTAAAAGGAAAGACATTACAAATTTCAGTTCATTTTGAGTCATTTTATTGATAGGTTCATTGGAATGACAGGGGAGCTATCTGCCGCATAATTAAAACTCAGTAACTCTGTGGATCTTCAATAAAGTTATTGTGCATGAGGCACAATAACTTTATTGAAGATCATCACATGATGCATGGCTTAAGATTATACAAAGGATACACAGACAAACGTTAATTTTAATAGAGACGAAAATAACGTGTTTGAATTGGACGCACACGCTTTTTTAATAGCATTGGTGCAGGCAGCTACGTATAGTGCCTTCGCTACGTTCCACCTATTCTTAACGGAACAGTATCCTCCTCTCTACTCCGCTCTGCCTCCTTCTGGAAAAAAGTCTCATAGAAGAGAACTAGAGATATTTCAAAATAACTATTTCAATAAAGACCCCTGCTATACGCTTTAAGCGCAATTTCATCCCGCGAACTTCTATCAGCTGCATCACTCTGTATCTCCGAAAAGATACGATCTAGGTATCTTCAAGATGCGTTGCGGATGTCTGTGAACGTTGGTGATCACTTAAAATCCGGTTCCTGCTCGTTTGCCTCCTATGCTATAATAGAGCTAGTGCATCGTGCATTAACAATGAACTTTACCTATTACATCAGCTAACACAACAAGCGAGTGTCTTTGTCCGCCAGTAATTGGTCGCACGTGGCCATCTGAGTTATGGGCTATAATTTTATAGCTCTACTAGCGCACACGACTATGCCTGTTCTATACAGGCTTCTTTCGAGATTTTTTGGCTGACTATTATGTATGTTGCAATTTTTTGAGGGGACAAACGAGTCATCATCAAATATTATATACATTAATACCTCGACTTTCGCGAACTCGGAGTCACGGTTTTTAAATATCACTTCTTGAACTCGTCAAACGACATATATAGTTAGTATTTTTAAGCTTGCTTCGTCTGGATAGCTATGTCTTTTTTTTTTGATGGTATTGGAGGGCAAACGAGCAGCCGGAGACATTTTCATGACTACCGACGCCCTCAAACATCCGCATAGAGGCTATATAGATGCGCTGCCCTCCTTTCTCCTCCCATCTCCATGGGCCACTGGCTACTTACACACCGCACGAAACGCGACAGCACAGCTGTCACTTTACGCCGGTCTCGTGTAAGCGAGAGGTACCTCCCCGGTCGTGCCGGCCCAATTCGACTGCATGCAAGCATGCAGTGTGGCACTACCTCTTACAAAAACTAACTTTAGTTAAATTTTACTAAAGTTTACCATAAAAACATTCGATCCCAATTGAAAAGTTAATTAAGTTAATTTATATTATTGAAGTAAAACTTCTATATTACACGCGCGCTTGGTATGGGGAGTAAGCTGGAGAGAGCGTTACAAAAATCACAAATCTGGCGAGGCCAATAGTATAGTTGTCATTCAAATTCAAAATTCAAATTCGATCTGAGTGAAACTTTTCTTAATTAAAAAATAAACAACATATGACATGTTATGTCATTGTAACTACGGTAATGAATTTGTGTATTAAATCAATAATTAAGTTTTACTTCAGTTGTGTTGTCTAAAGCACACACTTTTTTTAGTATCTTAATAATATTATAAATGCGAAAGTTTGTATGTTTGCTGGCTTGTTTGTTTGTTGGTTACTCCTTCACGCAAAAACTGCTGAACCGATTTTCATGAAATTTGGCACACATGTAGAGGGTAACTTAGATTAACCCATAGGATAGTTTTTATCCCGAAAAAATGTTCCTGCCAGTGGATGATTTTCTATTTTCTACGGGATCGAAATTTACGAGGGTGAAGCCGAAGGGCGCAGCAAGTAATTCATATAGGTATATGTGTATATAAACACCGACTTTAGCAAATTCGGTTACAGCTCGGACCCAGCTACAGTCAATTGATGACTGCCGAAGGCCATTACCTCTGCGGCTACCGCAGCGGAGTATGTGAGCGGGAGGTACATCCACGGTGGTGCCCACTGCGGCTGCAATGCAGCATTGGCACTACCTTTTTCTTGTAAAATAGTAATTTTTGATAATGTTATTTTGTTTCAGGTAAGTCCTAAATAAGTTTTAAGAAAACCGGTAAGTATTTTTTAGATAGATGTAGGTATAATTTAGATCTAAGGAACCAAATAATTGTTGATACAAATTTATTAGGATGCTTTCATTTATTTTAACTATCTCTACGATTTAGTTATTCAGGCTATTTGAAAAAAATAATGACAGTAGATGTAGTATGAAAGAAGTCCATTTGAAATAAAGGAAAAGTCTTTAGTAACAACTGAACTGAATTAGAAACTGACCATAGATCCGAGATACCTCGGTGTAGGCTACTTCGGTTGAGCTGCAGGTCCCACACACCTAGAGTCCATACCATTACCATATGTCCAGACAACTAGACTTCTGTGCGGACTTTGTCCGTCCCTACACTTTGTCCGTATCAAATCTTTAATCTTTATTAATTTTCCACTACCTAATCTAAAAACAAAATATAAATTTTCTATAACAATTCTTAAACAATCAATCTTAAAAAATAAAAATCTTCGTATAAAAAACGTTTCAAAACATTTACTTAAAATGATTTATTTTTAATTTTAATCGGTTCTAAAAATGTCCGGGCTTTTTGGAACATTCCGGTTTTTTATCGGAACTTTTTAAATTTCTAAATGGTAACCCTACGCGTACCCAGATCCCGCCCAGACCCTGTGCTTAAAAGCAGTTCCCCGCGAAACAAAAAAAAACTGACTCAGCCATGACTCTCTCCACGCCCAACTTTTCCAAATGTCTCTCAACATTAATTCAATCGCAGAGTTCAATCACACTATAAACCTTCACCTATCCAACCTCACAAATTGAAACCGACCAATTTGAGAACGTCACAGAAAGTACACCATCCTAAATCAAAAAGATTATAAACTATATTTCCATTGCATTTTCAATTTAGTCGTTTAATACCTCGATCGATCAGCCGTCCACTATTTGGACGTCAGATTAACTTTCATTTGGAACGAAGTAGGGTTACCAGATGGGAAGACTCAAATGTCTGGACTAAAAATAAAAAAACGGGATTTATAGTCGGTTCCGCTAGGGACAGGCAGCAATGCCTTTAACCTATTTTTTTAAATATCTGTTTTTTGTGACACTTAATCTTTTTTTATGATATAAGGGGGGCAAACGAGCAGTCAGAACCATTTTCAAGACTACCAATGCCCATAGACATATAGAGATAATATACAGATGCGTTGCCCTCCTTCGTCCTCCCACCTCCATGTGCCACCGGCTACTTACACACCGCACGAAACGCGACAGCACAGCTGTCACTTTACCAGTCATGACGGTCGAATTCAGCTGCACGTAAGCATGCAGTTGGCACTACCTCTTACAACTGGCAACCCTAGACCGAATCTGTAAGGTCCGATTGATTTCATGATTATATTATACCAAATATAATCGAATGTGATTGATGGGTTCTCTGTTTGTTCAGCCTTACGTATCATCCACTAACTAGCTAAGATAAATGTGTTAAATTGGCTTTAATGTGTTCATTTCTTTGTTTGGTTTTTAACGATTGTGAGAGCAGGTTTTAAGCCCGCTACAGACGTAGCTATAATATATATGAGTAGTAGCTTCCGTTCGCAGCTTCGCCCACGTGGTTTTCGGACTTTGAAAATGGAGTTATTATACATTTAAACATTCCTCTTGAATCACTCTATTAAAAAAAACACTATCAAAATCGGTTGTGTAATTTGAAAGATCTAAGCATACAGACACACAGACGGTGAAAAGTGACTTTGTTTTATACTATGTAGTGATATCGATATTTGTATACTAGTATAGCAAGCCACCATAAAAATTTGTGAATATAAAACATTCTCAAATCCCCTTCAACACACAAAAAATTTCGTCAAAATCGGTCCATTCATTTAGGAGGACTTCAGTGACATATACACGCAAACAAGAAATGTATTTATTAAGATATATAGGTACTTTCATAATATACATACATACATTTTGATGACGTCATACAAATATACATGTATTATAGCTGTATGCGGGTCACTTGCAAAATATAGAAAAGTCTCAATATATTTTTTTTATGGTATAAGAGGGCAAACGAGCAGTCGGAGCCATTATCATGACTACCGACGCCCACAAACATCCGCATAAAGGCTATACATATGCGCTGCCCTCCTTTCTCCTTCCACCTCCATGGGTCACCGGCTACTTACACACCGCACGAAACGCGACAGCGGAGCTGTCACTTTACGCCGGTCTCGTGTAAGCGAGAGGTACCTCCCCGATCGTGCCGGCCCAATTCGACTGTAAAAAAAAATTGCAAATATAGCAATAGCTACATCTTTGCGGGTCTTCAGAGGAAGTGCTGACTTGTTAATACGTAAGTTTTAACTGCCAGATGGGTAGATATTAAGTAATCACGTCTAACGGGAATAACGAAACTTTTAACTGCTAGATAAATATTAATTACTTGTAACGGGAATTGTGAAACCTAATTGTGTAGTTTATTTGCAATTTAACTTCTTGTTAGGCTAGTTGAGACTTTAACAGAACCTGTGACCGAAGCGGTACTACGTGAAGTTATTATGACCGCATTAGTCGTGAAGTGCTGGCTATGCTTTTGCGTTTCTAGAAGTATCTATCGTTTATGAGGACCAAAGCAAGGGGTGGGGAAAACCAAGACAAAACCTCTGTACAACTCTAATTACGCTGCTTGTTCTTACATTGAGGAATAGTACCCTCCTCCCAGGCTACTTCTATACAAAAATAAATGTATTTTTAATGTATATAAATGAAGAATATATAATGAAGAAATTAATGAAGCCCGCTGAGTTTGTTTCGCCGGTTCTTCTCAGGACAGGGCTAGGGTTGAATCGGTGATAGATGGAAATTTTTGACGTTCAAAAAGCAATTTTTTAAATTCTATTTTGAATAAAAATATTTTGATTTTGATTTTGATTTTTGATTGCTGAAAAGATAATTTTGTTAGATTGCAAGAAAGCTGCAAAAAACTTATCAGAT
>LUGF01038395.1:250776-265548 GCA_001625245.1 Calycopis cecrops | reverse complement strand
TGGGGAAAATCAAGACAAAACCTCTGTACAACTCTAATGTTCTGTACAACGCTGCTTGTTCTTACATTGCTGAAAAGATAATTTTGTTAGATTGCAAGAAAGCTGCAAAAAGCTTTATCGGATTAATCTTTTATCTTTTAAGAGGTAGTGACATTGCATTGCAGTGGACTTGGACCGGAGGCTGGTGAGGTAGCTCTCACTGGGATGATTGGTCTTAAAGTGATAGCCAAAGCAGAACCGATTGCTTAACGTCTTGAAGATAAAAACATATTAACATCTAATATAGAGTAAAACTAAAAACTGTACAAAAGGCTAAGCAGACCAGAACGAAATATAGATCATTGTACACAATACTCACCCGACTTTGCCCACCTTACTGTCAATAGGAAGTAGACCCTAAGAGCTAGAAATAAAGTCCATAACAACCTTTATGGTACACGAAACGCTTCATTTAGCAAAAGTATGTCGAATGAATCCTTTATACTCTGTTTTTACTTAAAAATTGTCTAGGGGTAATGGCGGCTCTCGGGCTGGGGACAAATTGGCACTTTGTCCGTCTTCTTGTGCTGATGGGAGAATATCCATCACATTAAATGGTGAGAGTTACTTAACTGTGACTATTTTAGCTGGATAGAAACAAAATTTGTCGCTATCCCGCTCTATTTCTTTTCTCCTTACAATACAAAAAAACTACTTAATAGGTTTTTCTGTAGTGTAGGGAGAAATGAACAGTCAGAATCATGTGGCAATCGCTCTTAAATTTCCTTAAAGTGTTTAGGCAGATTTGCTCTTCACCCTTTTCTTCCATTGGGCCAAAAAATTTGCATTGCAGTCTAATTTTTGGCTCCTACTAATCGGTTATATGCTCGCTAAGTTTCTTTAGCCGGTACTTCTCAGGATAGGCGTAATTTTTGACGCCCTAAAAGCAATATATTTTGTATAAAAATATTATTTCAAATACACTTACCTATCTTAAAAAGTCAATACTTATTTTTACACTATTTCTTACAAAAATATAAGTTTTAAGTTTGATTTTCCCAAATACCAGTAACTAAGGCAGCATCATGAAAACATAATTTTAAAAGTAAGCATGTCAGTTAGTTTGTGCCACTTTAACGATAATAGCTTTGACCAATAACTCAAAAACAATCAATGCAGTTAAAAACGTTGCATTAGTAGCCGATGGGCCGTCCGTCTTGGCTAATGGCTGTTGGCCAATTGTCACGACGTTTCAGTGACATTCAGCTTATCTCCGTTATGATGGAGATGCGCCCCCAATGTGCTTTACTTGTGTCACGGATGCAATACGTCAATCATCTTTTTTTTTATGATATAGGAGGGCAAACGAGCAGCCGGAGCCATTTTCATGACTACCGACGCCCACAAACATCCGCATAGAGGCTATACAGATGCGCTGCATTCCTTTCTCCTCCCACCTCCATGGGCCTTTTGATAAGATTACGAGCTTGATTATCTCTGGAAGGTCGGCAACGCATATGTTGACCGTTACACGTCTGGTGTTGAGGATGTATGTGGGTGTTGGTGATCACTTAACATCAGAGAGCACAACTGCTACTTTGCGTTTATATAAAAGTTAATTCAAAGAATACTTATTTGATACTGGCTGAGCCCCGCGGTTTAACCCGCGTTACGATCCCGTAAGAAATGGAAAATCACCCATGGCATCCCATAGGAATATTTTTACGGGATAAAAACTATCCTGTCTTACAAGCTTCCCTTTATGTGTGTGCCAAATTTCATGAAAATAGGTTCAGCAGTTTTTGCGTTAAGGAGTAACAATCAAACACACAAACAAATAAACAAACATACAAACAAACAAACATACTAACTTTCGCATTTATAATAATAGTAGCTCAAGTATCGGAATTATTGGACTTTAATCTAGATACTTGTGGCACTCCTTATCTAGCAGGGTCTGTCTTATGGCTGTTGCTTATGCTCATAACGATGGTATTCTTCTTTTATTGTTCCGTATCTCAAAGAGAAAAAAGGAACCCTCAAAGGATTACTTTGTTGTCAGTCTGTCTGTATGTACGTCTGTCAAGAACTTTTTCTCGAAAGCTCGTGAAGGGATTCAGCTGAAAATGTCAAATACTGAGGTCTCTAACTTCTTGATGCCTTGAAAAAAATCATACTTCTAAGTTATCGCAATAAAAAGTTATAGTCATTTATGCACTAATTTTGTAATAAAATGGATTTTTTGGAAAACGTATATCGTACTTCCCGTTGACCTAGAATTGTGAAATTGGCAAGAAGTAAGACCTTACAGCATACATATAGGGATAAATCTGAAATAATTAAATAAAATATATATCAGTAAAAAAATCATCAAACTTATACCTGTAGTTGGTTTCATACTAAATGTATGCAAGTACCCGCATAAATGAGTTTGTCAACTTGTCACAGGGAAATGTAACTTTCTCAACGTCTATTCCTTTTCGCGCTCAATTCCGTTCCGCTCCTGTTCGTACAGAACCCTCAGTGTGCGAGTCCGACTCGCACTTGGCCGGTTTTTTATAGTACAAGGGACCCATTTTTTCATGATTTTAGTTTTGTTTCTATTTTAAAAACCCCAGTACCGTTGTACGTATAATTTAATAAGCCTTCTCTATGCTATCGCACATCAATGCCTCTAGCAGGCATAAAGAGCAATGGAAGCATAATGCCAAGCTATTAAGATCACCATACGATTATGGCGCCATCATATTTATGGTGCGCGTATGGGTTTGTAAATCACGCACTTAGGCATCAATAAAGCGCTTTTAAATAAGCGTGTCATCGCTTTTATCGCTTTATTATTACTCTCCAGCCATTACCGCGAATGTTAATTGCTGTTGTAATCTCGAATGTCTTCGACGACAAATGTATTGGTATTGGGTGTTATAAACAGATTTTTAAGTAACTACAACAAATACCATCTTTATATATAAAAATGAATGTTTGTCTGTATGTTCTTTATAGAATCGTAAACTGTACTATATATCATGTAATTATTTTTAGCAAAGTTGTTGTGCATGAGCCCACGAAGGTTTTTGAGCTATTTTGCAACAGATGGCGCCGCGTAGCAACGCACGCAGGGTACAGCTAGTCCCTTATAAACAAAGATTATAAATCCTGTACACACGAATGATTCTAGCCGTATTTCGGTCGCAGCAACAAATTGTGTAAATTTTATACAACTACGCAGAATATGCAAAGTGTGAACATAAGTTCAATACATTTCCACTGTTTTCCCTTTTTGACTCTGGAGAGTTGTTTAGAAATAAAAAAATATACGTTTCTGGTTCGATCCAGTACCAGAATCCGGAATGTACCAGATCAAACTAGATTCTGGGATTTCGTGATCTACGGTGAAATATGCTTGCTACTAGATCACATAGAATGGTCTATTGATAAAAAATATTAGGATCTGAGGTCCGAGCAAACCCGCGGTATTACCATTAGTGGTCATTATGTATTAGGAAACGTCGCGGTTGCGGTTGTCATCCGTATGATTTACCGCACCATTACCGGCTGCGATAATAAATCTCTCAGAATCAGGTAAGGGCTGCGGTTGTCGCGGTACGTATGACACCCCATTTTAATATAACAAATTTATATTATATTCACATAAAAATGTCATTCATACGTATTACGACAATCGAAGATTATCGAATCTCAAAAGATACAATAGGTATGTTTGTTTTATATACGCGTACAATTAATTTACTAATATATATTTTTTTTGTAACAAGTATAAAATACACCTTCTTTTCTTCTTCATCGTCTATCCAATTCTAAAAGAATTTTACAAATCAGTCCAGTAGATCAGGATTAACAAACTCTTCAGCTTTATATTAATAAATTAGTGGGATAAGCGATTTTATTGTACTTAGCGAAATATAGGATGATGATAAAGACATCTGGTGAATAGATTGGTGTCAAGTGTGGGACCACCAGCGGTCTAATGATGTATGTGATAACACCGCATCTGCGGACTGTCAGCGATCAAGCGCTGATTGTGTGATGGCTCCTAATGGAGTTTATGGCACATAATAGTATAATTACAACACTAATATATTATCATTATAGTCCGAGCTTGAATATTATATTTTATTGTTGAAATTGAAATGTAATGAAATGGTGTTGTTCAAAATATAATCTGCAGACATAACCAGCCAAATCTGCCAACGGTGCAGGACATTATAGTGCACAGATACAAGTGCACTCTATAATACCTAATTCGATATTACTGCAGAGAAATAAGGTTCTGGATGGTCGACATAAAGTGATCTTCGGCACACAGGGAGGGGATACTGGTTTTAGAAATAAAAAATTCTAATACCTCTCTATGGTTCGACCCGGGATATGACCTCACATCCTATGACTGGACATGCTGTGTCCATGACACCCCACAGTCGTAAGACTGTTTAGTAGTCTCAGACTATATTATTGCCGCTTTTGGCTACACTGCCTACGCAGTGAACTCGCCACTTCACCCCGCTAGAACTGCATTAAGTGCAGTCCCCCAACACCGAGGGGGTATTCCCCCTCGCGAACATTTGCCCGGGCATGAGGTTCGCCTCGAGACCCGCAGACCTCTCAGCCTTTCCGGCCAAGAGAGAAGACTCCACTACTGACATGCTGTCGAATAGATCACGAGGCAGTGGTGATCAGAATAACACAGTAACAGCAATCCTAATAAGAATATATTATGAGCTCGTTTACACTAATATTAAAAACCCCAAGACGGTCGATCTCTCCATCTATTTTAGTCTTTGCTTGCTCAGCAAATAAATCGTTTGCCCAACTGCACGACTACGAGTTTTCTCCAAAATTATCAGCATTCTAAAAATTTTGTGACCTTGAATTCACTTGAATACAATATAGCGAATAAAACACGAATTTGCTCAGTGAGATGATGGCAACGCAATGATAAACACCATCACATCTTCATCCCAGTTCTCTAATGGGATCTAGAGAAGAGAGTATACTGATATTGATTACGATCGTTTCACACTTATCTACGCAGTCTATCCTAATCCTTTCTATAAAGGTATTTGACCAAACAAAGAAAGCAAGAGAGATGTCACTGAATGTTTTAAGTTGTGTGACTGTATTACTGTAATTATCATTAATTACACTAATACTATCATTAATTACAGCAATACAACTTAAAAGTTTTCAGTAAGTTGCACAGTGAACTGGCTAAACGACTGCACTTCGTCTAACGAATAAACCAGCATTTAACTTATGATTTATTAGCCCATTGCGTATCGCGGACAACGGTAAATGCGATCATAAGAGCGCTTCACACTTAAGTCGTTAACAGCAGCGTTAAGTATGATGTATAGGTGGATTTCAAGTTTGATTGCGTTTGGCGATTACCAAGTTCGTAGATTAATGTTGGAATGCTTTTAAACGAGATTTATTGTTGTTGGTACAATGACAAGTGTAAGTGCATCTGCTTTGTGCTTCTTTAAAGTTTTATAGACGTTTTATGTTATGATTTATTAATTTTGTGTCATTATTTACGTTTTTAAAGTGTTTAAATGGGTTAATTGTTTATGTCAGGTAGGTAGCATATAATTAAATAGATATACTGCTGAAAGTTGTTTGTTTGAATACGCTATTATCAGAAACTATAATACCGATTTGAAGAAATCTCTCACTGTTATATATTACATTTAATAAAATATGTTATATATTATATAAACGGGTCGAATCGGTCGGCGCTGCTAGTAGTTATATAAAATGGGTCCATTTCGTATTCAAAGAGTCGTTTAATTCTGCATTCTATATTCTTTTTTTGTAAATAATCGGATTATGTGGCCTTTCAATTTAAAGTATAATTTATATTTAGTGTTTTTAATAGTTTCACGACTTTTTTACTAATTGTGTTTCACTAGTATCTTAGATAATATATGTTTCTAAGCCGTGTTTAAGCCAGAAAGGTTGCTACATACAAACAGTAGCAGATGTGGACAAACCTAGGCACTCAAGCCTACAGCAGGAATACGTGCGTATATATATGTAAAATAAAATAAACCAAAAGGGTACTAACAGTTTATCTTGTTACCTAATGTAAAAAAGTCCCCGCAGTCATGAGCCAACCATTCTCGTCGCAGTGGCCATTTTAGCTTCCCCACTCGCGAGTTGCCTTTCACCTCAGAATTGCGCCTCAGAATTGTCCCTCTGGCCATTCTCATAATATTTAAATTAGCAATTATAAACATGATCATATCGGGATGAATCACTAACATCTCAGGAGAGTCGCAGTCGGTCTCCTTTTCAACACTAAACCTAGTCTTATCACCCGACGAGTACTGATAGCAGTCCGATGACTATCTCTTCGCTTCCACAACATAACTTGAGGTCCGAAAAAAAATAGTTTATCTTGTCAACTTTTTTTTTTATTTTATCCACTTAACATAATTAATATAATCAAAACTAATACAATGTAAACAAAACTTTTAATTTTTTTGCCACTGTGATCTGTCCCAGTCCTATATAACCGTTTTGCTGGATAAGCGTTGGATCGCTGTACGTCTGACAGGGGTCTTACACTCGTTTGTGCGGGGCTGGGTTAATAGATGAAAACATTGCGCAACTGCGCACTTGAAGTGGCCACAGTATTGTTTAAACACCAATAATATCGGACACGTTGTTATAGTCATGACACAAATCATTGAATTCGTGTGGACCTAGCTTTGGATGGAAGTTTCTAATATTTTCATGGTATAGGAGGACAAACGATCAATCGGAGCCTTTGGTGACTACGTGCTTTACTATCTTTTTTTTTTTTTTTTTATTTACTATCCGCATATGCAGACGCGTTGCATGCACTCAATTCCCCAAACCTAGTCTACTCGCCCGACGATCACTCATAGCCATCCGACAAAGCTGTATTGTCTTCTCTTCGCTTCCACAACAAAATACCGCCTATGAAAAAAAGGAAAAACTTAGCGGTGATTAACATCCCACATGCAAGTAAGACATTATTTTTTTTTTACGCAGGGAAAATGCTTTTAGGCACCGTCCAATCGGCTCGGGGTGAGCCGGAAGGCTGTGTCGGACTCGGCACGGGACCCCTACCGAAGTAAGACACTAGATGCCTTAACGTTATTTAGTGATTACACGACCAAACCTAGTGTTTAACTAGATCTGCCACGTGGTGTGGCGTGTCATCGCTTATCATTTCGCATTCGTCGCATATTGCCTCGTCTTGCGGTTTCATATTGACAAAAACATATAATTATTATTATATTTATCACGTAATTATAGCGTTGAAATTGCGTATTAGTGGTTTACACTAAAACAAGACTTCATATGTTTGTTTGTTAACTGTAGTAGGTATTTGGTATAGGTAAGGGAACAAACGAGCAGTCGGAGCTTTTTGAGGACGTTGTTACACAGATGTGTCGTCCTCCCTAACTCCCCTCCATTGGGCCACCGTTTACTCACAGGTCTCATGAAACGCGACAGCACCGTCACTTCACGGCGGGTCATGTAAGTTAAAGCCACCACCCGTCGTTCCGGCCCAATTACGCTACATTGCAACAACCTCTTTCTAAAATATGCTTATTAACTTTAGTAGTTGTATTATCCTTTCATAATACGCTCAGATAGATTAGCCATGGGAAACTCGAATAAAAAAAAGAAAAGAGCTTATTCTTTCCTCAAAGATCGGAAACGTATCTGTTAGACCTCTGGTGTTGCGGATGTCTGTGGGCGTTGGTGATCACTTTACATCAGGTGACCCAACTGCTCGTTTGCCTCCTATGCTATAAAAAAATCGTACAACACTCTTTGCGTCTCTATAATGCTTCCTCATGTAGGCCTCTCTTAGTGTCCTACCTCTTAGTGAAACTGTCTAATAATAATCAGCCTATTTTCTCCCTTCTATCGATACTACAAAAGATAAACATAAAAGATAGATATTAGCTAAGTAACGCTACCTGTGATACGAAATCCATTCCGTCCCGCCTCGTAGACGAACCAATAAATACAATAATATTGAATTACAACTGGTATTACCGCAGCGGCGCGTGCGCAGATCATATCTACTATTCCTTATCTGTGTAGTGATGTTCGTAGCGAGTGTTAGAAAGCATCGAAATATTTTCGATAAAATATCGATATTGAGCAAAAGTACCTATATTATTTTTAGTTAGAGTAACTTTTAATAAATATGATTTTATTCGTTTTAAAACTCGTAACAAGAAAATTACAAAATATGTAACAAATGAGAAATTATCAAACAAATATCGATAGTTTAGAATAAATAATTCTAAAACTAGGATACAGTACTGTCATTATGGCTAAATAGGTACTGTGAAAGTACTTGCTCTCCTAATACTGACATGAAGAAGTAATGATAGTTATTATAGTATAGTTATTTCGTGCCTGCTGTGGTTACGGTTGTGAGTGAAAAAAATAACACTATCCCATCAAAAATATAAATTTATAAATTAGATTAGATAATATACAAAACAAAATAACATACAAAAACAATCATCATATAGATTTTACATCTGCTAATCTAGGTACTTTTAAATTTGTATAACAAAATATTAGTATCTAATTAAAAAGGAGCAAAGTAAATACAAAGATAATCTTAATAATATATATTTCTTGAGTGCATGCGTATGTCACTAAACTCTATGACTAAACCGATTTTGACGAAATTTTTTGTCTGTGTTGAAGTGGTTTTGAGAATGGCTTAGTTTCACAAATCTGCCGATCATCTAGTAATTCATAAAATTTTAACTCCAAGAAATTAATTTCAAAGCAAGATTACATGGCCAACAAAGTTTATACCTGAACCAAAACATCAATATTCGGTACATCACTAGCGTACCAGTGTCCGTATGGTAAAACGGTTTTGCGGTACCAGAACATAATATTATGCGGTCAACACCGACAGACAGTACCGGACGGCGACGTTGAAAGATAATCTAATATTTGAATTGTTTCGTTACACAGATCTATTTCACGAACTCACAAAAACGTGTTTGTAATGGAATTGAGCATTGTAAATTATGTCTATGGTTAGTTTTTGGTGAATTTAACTAGCCACATTACGCCACTGGGTATTTGTAACCATAAGCTTTGCTCACTGACAAAATTCTATCAACACTAAAGTTTTTTTAACCGCAATAAACTTCTACTGATCATGATTTATCTCTAATTCAAAACGAGTGCAGTAAATTATTTACAGCTTTATTCATAAATACTAACCAAACTTGTCCGGCATGTACAATTTCTGGGTTACTATAAAATATTATCTTTTTAATAAAGCGATAGGTACGATAAACTATTTCAACTTGTGCAATACTTGTGTAAATCAAAGTGAAATAACTATACGCACTTGAGAATCTAATAATAAAGTGTCTACTCGCTTTATCGGCCCGCCTATGTTTGGTTTCCTCTGATAAACGCAATTTCAATTTACATTTTGTTTATATTTAATTTTACAAGGCCCAGTGCATTCTGATTGCAATTGCATCCAATATAATGATTGTTTATTTAAAATATCGATTACTTTTTTTTCACATCACTAATTAGACGTTAATTTTGGAAATGTGTAGTTGTGTTTTATTTTTATATTTAACCTTTGTTGTATTCAATCAGTTGTTCCGATTGCTTAAACACAATTAGATGGGGTTTCATATCGATGAAGCTGCCCTAGGCATTTTGCCTGCTTTAGCGTAGAATCTATCTAAAAAAAAAAAAAAAAACAATTAGATGTGCCTATATTTTAATTTCTCTATCTTTGTGTGTTTGACTTGAAATGAAATAGGTATACATAATAATGTTGATAATATTTTTATTTGTTTTTCTGAGATACACTTTATATTATTTTTCATATCAAAAAGAAGGGTATTTGGATCCTTTTAGCTACCATAACATTATTATTTTTCTCCGTCAGGCTCGTCACTTAAAGGGATAACATTTCATTTTTCTTTTATCTGCTCTAAAAAGCTACGTCTCGATCTTCCTCTGCCTCGCTCTATTTCTATCTTTCCTTCTATGGTTGGACTTGGTAGTGGACTTGAATTGTCTTAAAAAAATGGCATACCTTATGAATTTACCATGGTCCATAAAGTCGCGACGAGGAAGAAGTATAACGCATCTGTATTACCTATATGCAGATGTCAGAAGCGATTAAAAATAGACTCTGACTGCTTGTTTGTTCCCTTATGGTATATCTTGTCCCGCCTGCTTTCAAACGTACTACGTAATTTCCTCTTACTACTTATACGAAATATCTAGTAATGCGTGGAGCTGGCCCTTAGCTGTTCAATAAAACGCAGTATTGTTATCTGACGGGTGTGCAGTTATCTCGTGTGAAACTCGTGTAGTGCACGTTGTGGGGACACGTGAGGTTAACCCAACCTCATGTGTCCATCTGATCTTGAGCCATTTCGACCTCAGTATTTACTTGTCTCTCCTTCCTTGGGTACCGTATTCTTTCTTTCATCTTCTTAGTTCATAAATTCTTTGTTAAGTTTGGAAAAAAATATAAAGTAGAAAAAGCAAATTAAGTTAATGAAAACTAATATCAGTGATTTACTTGATTCTCTTAGCTTCCTTGATCATGTTCTTTTCTCTTCTTCTTTCGTTTATCCTCTTGTTTAGAAGTCTCTTAGTTTGGTTTGGAAAGAAAAGAAGACAGTAAAGACATACATCTAAAATTATTTAGTCTACTTTTAACAAACAATTTTATAACATACAATATATAACCATACAAATACAAACCAACATATAAAAGATAGCCAAGTTATATCTTTTGTATTTGTTTGACGCTCCTTGAAATAGATTACGCGTTGGCATTCTACATTCGTTGCCAGGTAGGTCATCAGAACAGGAAGAGCATATAGGTGATCCACTTATTAGACAAATCCAAATATAATAAATCAGAAAATACTATAACTATTATTGAGATGAATCATCATTATGATCATCGTCATTATCGGTCCAATGCACACAGGCCTGCTTCAACGCACGCCAAGACGACCGATCTCCGTTTGGGACAGTAGCTAGGGTTGCCAATTCAGTTGATCAAAAATCCGGGAGTATGGTCGGAAGACATTTTTGACATTATGAGATTACAATAATTTTGCCACATCCCGCCGGGAATGCAACTTGCACGCCGCCCGCCACTCGTCAATCCGGGAGGTTTTACCTGCATTCCTGGAGCAGGGAGATTTTAAAATCTAAGCCCTTTCTTCCGGGAGAATTGGCAACATTCCAGACCGTGTACTCTAGTGAATGGTAACACTTCGTCTTCCCAAACGTGGTCTCCATTCTAGAAAGAGTGACCAGCCGATTGTCACTTCAACCAGCTTCTTCCTCACTTCTTCGTGTGACGTCAACTCTCCTGACTTCGTTAGGAAATTCAGATGAACAAAGTAGGTAATATTACCTAATCTGCATCTTTTGTTTGCACGCAATAATCTTCGCAACTACCAGTTGGATTTAAATATCTCTTTTACTTTTGATAGTAGTATATTTTGTAAGCCTTTTGGATACAATCTAACATGCTTACCACTAGACTATGAGGCCATAGTCTAGTGATAAGCATGTTAGATTCCCGAGTTAGACCAACATGTGTTGTTGTAATTTTTCAATTTCTATGAGAGCCTAGAGACTGGAACTTGGCGGTTTTACCGACGCCCGTAGACATCCCCCTAGACTCTAGAGGTTACTGGCGAAGGCTACTTAGCGCACAAAACGCGACAGCACAGCTATAACTTTACGCCGCTATAGTGTAAGTGAGAGGTACCTCCTTTAGTTTGGCAGTACCTCTTACCAAATGCAAACACATCACCTCCCGTTATATTCACTTGTTTATCCGAAGCTCAAGCCACAGAGCAATCAACCAAAATGTGTGTCGTAACACGCGAGGCATTAAACAAAACACGTATAATGCCTCTGTGGTAATGGTAATCCTTACCCTGTCGTTTCCAGCGGTAAATGCGTAGTGGCTGTTTAGTAATATGGCAGCTACTGCGTGGACGCAAGTCATACGCTGAAGCGGTTTGTCGCTATTGTCCCACTGCTGGGCAACATATTGTGTGGACTAAAATTCGAATCAATATAATCAGTAAGTTAATCCCCTTCTTCTAGTTCATCGTCATCATGATCAGCCTGCTTTCGTCCACTCGTCTAAAGTATACGCCACTGAACTCGGTCTTCCTCATCAGCCAAAAATACCAGCGGAACTGACGGCTATGCTGTCGCCTTTCGTAAAGTTCAGCATTTGTGAGATATAATACTAGCTGCGCCCCGCGGTTACGCCCGAGTAAATTTCTATCCCGTGAAAAATATAAAATCGTCCCCTGTCATCCCATAGGAACATTTTTTCGGGATAAAACTATTCTATATGTAATCCCAGTTAGGACTATGTGTGTGCCAAATTTCATGAAAATCGGTTCAGCAGTTTTTGTGTGAAGGAGTACAAACAAACAAATAAACAAACAAACAAACAAACAATAAAGGTAACTTGGATTAACACATAGTTTTTATCCCTAAAAAATGTCCCTATGGGATGCCTTGGGATGATTTTCTATTTTCCACGGGATCGAAATCGACGCGGGTGAAACCGCGGGGCGCAGCTAGTACTCTATAAAAATAGGACCAGAGAGAAATCACTATTTTCTAGGTCTTACTCAAAAGACTATCTAACTTGTACCACAATAGACCCAACACTTACACTTTACCCGAGGTAATGCCTCTGCCAACCGGTTCTAGAACAAAGTTGCTACTTATTGCCCGTTTAGCATTCAATTCGTGTACAAATTATAGTTTCAAAGATAACATTGAAAAGTGCTTTGTTAGGTTTTTTAGTCTCGTGACGGGAATACTAAAATGTTGTTTAAAGGAGGCGCTTTTTCCTTGGTTTTAATTTTGCACAAACAATACATTTTATTTGTTGCATTGGAATAACTGATCAATAGAATCATATTATTAAGGTTGTACAATATTAAAATTTTATTTACCTACTTAGATTTTACCTTTACCTAATTTTATTTATTAGGAGGTAAATGATTATGTAGAATGTAGAAGACGTTATCCTTTACCTATATCCTACATTATCCTTTACCTGTGAGCTAACAGTAACTCCAATTTTGAAATACAGCTGTTACTTCCTTAGTGAGTGAGATCCTAACAAACAAACTCGCGAATGTGAAAGCTTTAGTGTTGATGATTAGATGACTGATAAAATAAAATAAAAGTTAAAAAAAACTAAAAACACAAGCTTCATCAATCCTGCTATCAATCCTGCGATCCTAATAAGGATAATGGGAAATTGTTATGAAATTATTGCATTGTCATCGATCCTTGATATGTATGCAAAGTTTCAAATTAATCAGACTTCTGGAAACCGGTGAAAATCAAGCTCAAAGATTCCGTTACATTCATACAACCCGAGCTAATAAAAGCGTGTTAAAAACAAAGCGTTTATATTTTTTTTTATATTTGAAGTAATAATAGTCAAGGTTCGGTCTATGGAGGAAGGAGGATTACGCATCTATATAATATAATATCGGTAGTACTAAAAACGACTCCGACTGCTCGTTTTCCTCTATATACTATAAAGAAAATCTCTTCCACAGAAAGTCAGTAAAATAACGATCTAATAGAGAGCAAAAAGTTTTTCTTCCGTCAGCTTTAAATTTAATATCTACTTTAATAAAAGATTTAAAACAATATAATCTAGACCCAGTCTCTCCATTCCTTTTCTATTCTAAAGCTAGATTCTCTGAGGCGTCTTTATTACCCCTTGTGCGGATAGTATCGTCTATTATTCTGCACATACATTCAAATCGTATAATTAAGCCATTTCAAGCCTTAAATGCTTATATATAGAGCTCGTTTTGTATTGGACAAGACATCGCTAGCTTTCTTAGCATTATTGTATATCCTTTTCATTTAGAATAAATAGAAATCTTTGTGAATTTTACAAGGATTTTGTGATTAAATTATGTTTGTAGTAGCTTAACAAGCTATTTATAAAGGATTAATTTATTTCATAGCTTGATTCTTAAGCGTTCCGATCTTCAAAAAAAAATCTAATCACATTGTTAAATGTCTTCTAAGCACTTCTTTATTTTTACATTAATGTGGACACCTCCTCGACTTCCGCGTCACGTTCAAATCAACAGATCAGTCAATATACACTTATTACTAGCTCAAACCATCCATATCGATATCGCATTTGATAGTTTGATTTAAGTAATTTCTAATGTCATAGGTATTTGGAGAAGGGGGGCCCGGTATTGGCCAAGGTATCCTCTATAACGGCTACGTTCCGAAATTCACTGTCAGTACTGCTCAGTTGTCAAATTGCACATTCCAGTATGGATTTGACAACTGTAAAAGTACTGAGCAGTACTGGCAGTGATTTTTGGAACTCACCCAACATGTTTTCTACATCCTTGAGTAAATTCCCAAACTCTTCCGCTCCACTATTAAAACCATTGTGTAAGTCCACAGATATTATTAATGGGTAAAGCGATTTGTTGTGGCAGGTCGATGGGCGCGCCCCAGACAATGAGGCTGTAGTGATAAATCTGGGCCCACGTCCTGGTGGTAACGAGAGATATTCATCGACAAACGCAATATTGGCTATATTAGTTAATAATGATGTACTTCGGCCATCTGCGCAGGCCTTTTTTTGGTAACGCAGGGGAATTACACATACTACCTAGGAGCCAGGCTGGGTCAACCGGGTAAAGTGTCGAGCTCGGCGATTGGGTCGCTCAT
>LUGF01038395.1:233052-244402 GCA_001625245.1 Calycopis cecrops | reverse complement strand
AAAAAAAAAAAAAAAAAAAATTGAGCGGCGACCTTTTCGGCTGCAAAGCTGCAAACACAATAGCCTCACGTCCACACGACCGGCAAATATCGACGTAATATCCTGTGTGTTCGTCTGCACAATTATTTATCGATCTCCGTAATGGTATGCACTTAGGTAATGCCACGATTAGGTCGGTGTAATAACTACCAATTTCATACGAGAATACAATAGATGATAATGTAGGTCTGATATTTAGTACACACCTATAACGCAAACGAGTTGTCAGAGCCAAGTTCATGACTACCGACGCCCATAGATATCGCATGTGGACAAATCCTCCCTCCTCCCCCTCCATGGGCCATCAGCTACTTACGCGGCAGCACAGCTGTCACTTGACGCCGGTATCGTGTTTTAGTAAGAGGTAGTGCCACACTGCATGCTCGCATGCAGCCGTATTGGGCCGGCACGACCGGGGAGGTACCTCTCGCTTACACGAGACCGGCGTGAAGTGACAGCTGTGCTGTCGCGTTTCGTGCGGTGTGTAAGTAGCCGGTGACCCAAGGAGGAGGGAGGAGAAAGGGGGGCGGCGCATCTGTATAGTCTTTGTGCGGATGTCTATGGGCGTCGGTAGTCATGAAAATGGCTACAACTGCTCGTCTGCCCCACAATACCATAAAAAAAAAAAATCGTGTAAACGAGAGGTACCTCCCCGGTCGTGTCGGCTCAATTCAGCTGCATGCACGCATGCACTACCTCTTCCTAAATGGTTACACATCTCAAAATAAAAGACAGTCAGTCAATAAAATCTAAAGCATTCTGTCAAAATTACAAAGTAAAGTAAAGTTCAGATGAAGTAAAAAATGGAAGTTGGAAATGCTTAGTTCTTCCATAAGTGGTACACGAACAGCAGCATCTGTTGGAGCCTTTTGGTGATTATCGATGTCCATAAATATCCGTATGTACAAATGTGTTTCCCACATTCCTCCTTCCACCTTCATGGGTCATCAAAAACTCACAAATCACACGATACTCAACTATAACTGTCAATTTGTGACAATATCAGAGGTACCTCCTTGGTCAAGCAATTTCCACTCCAATGCAGCATAGCTACCTCTTACGCAATTCACTACTCGTTTATCTCAAATACAAATACATGATATTGTGTCGCCGGAGGCTGGAGCGGCAGTTTTTACAACGGTATTGTCAACTTTAGATAATGACGCCATTGTCACAGAGATTAAAAAACTATCAGGGCTGTCACTTCGATAATTCTAACTTTGTTTATCTGTCAGTGTGGGGTTATTGATGTGTTTCTGTGCCATTGGCAAAACCACCAGTCAAATTGCACTATGGCTTTTACATATTATAGTAAGAACTTAAATTTCGAAACTTAGTTTTGGGGCGCTCATTTTCTTCCTCCTTGTGGCAACGTCATAATATATAAATATTTTTGTTTTTACAGGTAAGTCCAGATAAGGAAATATACTGATGATCAGGACGTCGTCTAAGGCAGGTACTACTAATATTCTTGATATCAGGACAGTTGCTTTGTAGCTGTACCTACTCCAAAGAAAAGGCGTGATAAATCAATACGACTTTTTGATATATGAGATTTTAATATGAATTATATTAGTTATTTTTTGGAAGTACGTGCTATAGGTATCAATATTATGGCAATTGCCGTCATAGCTCACCTAACTACCAAAGACTATTATTTGTTCTTGGCAGGATGTATAATTGAGTAGCGCCAACCCTACCGACTGCTACCGTGCGGCGCCGGTCACGAGTGAGATGTAGATAGTGTTATCACGCGACTGCGCTCACTCCGGACAAATCAGCTGACGCTATCGCAGCGCCTAAACACTCATAATTTACACTCAAACTGCACGCTAAGGCTGGTTTACACTATAACTTGTAAATTACACTTAAAATGCTATAGCACGGTTTACACTAGAACTTGTATATTACACATAAACCATTAAAGCATGGTTTAGACTAAAACTTGTAAATTACACTTAAAGCAAAAGCGTGATTTATACTAAAACTTATAATTTACACTCATACTATTCCAGAAAGCTTAAATACATAAGGGTAGTTCCTCAAATAAGTCCACACGACATTACCTATACTAAAATATATTTTGTCCATTTTGTGAGAAAGAGCACTGTTACGTATAGGTACTTATGCCAAGTGGAAGTAGGTCACAAGTCTGATAGATCAGAGTTGACAGCTGATGCCAAGTTTTTACGTAAGTTAGTAAATTAAGTTTTACTTTACTGGTAATCCGCAGCTACCTACTATGATATGCTTGTAGCTGTCACTAAGTCACGGTCGTAACGTCAAACATCCCTCTCTCTTGTCATCTGTATCTAACTATAGACATCATCTATGGTATGAGTATTCAGTATACAGTTTATGACTAAACATAGACAACACATATACTAAAAGCCTTTGCCGACAAGACCTGGGAGGTATCTCCGATTTTGGCCCGTATACAACAAAAACGAAATAACATTCTTCAGAGATCCGGACGGTAAAGCGGCAAGTGCGTTTCATGTCAATCCGTTTGCAATTAAAATGTAACGACATATCTTACCGACTAAAACCCGCCAAACTGTACAAGGACAAATGAAAATATCCACTTAGCCTAATTTCGGCTACAACGGTCATCTCTATAGAGATTAGCCACAACAACATATTATCTTCACGCCATTTCCCTGTCAGTCCAACTACGCCATACATTCATACTTACTATTATTATTAATACGAAGAAACGAACACATTTTGTTTTTTTGTTTGTCCTTCTTTCACATCAAATCGGATCAACAGATCGATGTGATATTTAGTATGGAAATAGTTGAAGGACTGAAGAGTGCCATCATTTTTCTACTCGAGTAAAGCCGCGGGTACCAGCTAGTATGACTATACGCAAGCGTGTGCGACACAGGTGCGCTCTGCGTCCTCATTCCCCTATTCTGATGGGATGACAGCTCGTCACGACCACAGAAAATCAGATGCAGGATCGACGGCTTTACCAAGTCTTTGAGATACAGGACACGTACAGACACACATACATGTTCTCGGCAGTTATAGGCACACTTGATAACTCTGGCTTAGATAGTCTAAGCCAGAGTTTTCAAGTGTGCCTATATGACACATATACATGGTTATTTTTTGGTCACCGGCCAAATATTAAATTAAGGAAGTAAACATCATTCCAAGGATGTGTTTTATATTTTATTGTCTAATCGTAATATTTTGTTAAATAAAAATCGATTTGAAATGGTCCTTAAAAATACATCGATTGTTGTTCTTACACGTAATGTATCGACTACAAGGTCAGTGACGTCAGCCTACCGTGAGTCGCGAGAGTGATGCACGTGGTGACCAAGAAATATGTTTTACAACATGAGACAAAGTAATTGTATCTAATTATTTTATTAACATTTTTTGTTTCATAAATCGAATGTATTATTGATTCTGAACCAAACCTGAAAATTTGGCCGGAGACCAAAAAATAACCCTGATACATGAGTAATATATTTCTATATTCTGGGCTAAGAAAGTACTACGATGCTAGACTACGATGCATGTTTTTTTAGTAATTCGGGACAAACGAGCAGTCGCAGCCAAGTGTATGACTACCGACGCCCATAGACATCCGCATAAATATTATACAGATGCATCGTCCTCCTTGCTCCTCACCCTCCATAGGATGGATCGCAAACTGTCACTACGCCAGTATGGTCTAAGCGAAAGGTACCTACCGACTCGTCTCAGCCCTATTGGGCTGCGAATTGCGATGCAGCGTGGCACTACCTTTTACTTACATTTTATATTACACAAAAGACTTACACGATACCGAAAGTGGCAGCTGTGTTGTCATGATGCAGAGTAACCAGGGGCCTATGAAGATGGAGGAGAAAGGACAATGCATCTGTATAAAATCTATGCGGATGTTTATGGGCGACGGTAGTCATGAATGGCTCCGACTTCCCCTCCGTCCCTTTCACTTAGGACCCATCAATACCCTTATATCATGACACAGTAGGTGAACGATGATGATGGTTCGCAAACGTAAACAAAATAATTGAAAGTATAAGGCAATCAATCAGGCAACAAAAGACATTAGAGCTAGGTTCATTACCGCGCAGGTGTGCGGCTCAATTACGAGCTGGACCTGGTCAAGGTCTGGCCTGAAGTAAGGCGGCGTGCACACAGAGTCATCTAAGGCCGCGTGCACACAGAGCTGGCTAAGTAAGGCCGCGTTCACACATAGCTAGCTAAGTAACGCGGTCATACAGAGCTAGCTAAGTAAGGCCGCGTTCACACAGAGCTAACTAAGTAAGGTTGCTTTCACACAGAGATATCTAAGTAAGGCTGCGTTCACACAGAGCTAGCTAAGTAAGGCCGCATTCATACAGAGCTAGCTAAGTAAGGCCGCGTTCACACAGAGCTAGCTAAGTAAGGCCGCGTTCACACAAAGCTATTTGAGCCATCAAACACAAGCTACTTTTGGCATCGGTAATCGGCGGTTTAGCCGCTTTTTAGAATCTAAACGCAGCGACCAGAAGCTCCCTAGCGCACAGTTACAAACTCCGAACGCGGCGATTTACTTGCAAAGCGGCTTCCAGTGTTGCGTATCGAACATCGGTGCAGTCGCTAAATCGTGATTTCAATGCCATGACTGGTCCTGAGAGTCGCTAAATCGTGATGCAGGATCAATGCAGTCGCTAAATCGCCGATCGCCGCTACTGAAAGTAGCGTGTGTGCGGTTGTCCTTTGTTGGAAAAAAATATTGAGCTATAGAGTAAGGCCTCGTATACACAGAGCTAGCTTTTGCACTATTGGAGGAGAGGCGTCATCCAGGGATAGTTTGCTCTCTTCTTAATATATAAAATGAATGTTTGTCTGTATATCCTTATAGTCTAGCCTGACTAGGCTGTTTCTGACGCTGACAATGATTCTCCCTGTCCTAACGCCGAACTTCAAAATCGTATCGCCCCAATCCCTATCTCCAAATGCACATTTGTCCGTGTTATTACATCATAATATATAGTAAGTAACGATACCTGTATTTAGTAGTACACACTTGTAGCACCGCTACGAACGTAGCACGACCTATGCTACGTGTTGCGTTACATGTTATGTTTCTGCCACGCTTGCTTCTGACTATGACAATATTTTTCCCTGTCCTAACGCCGAGAAACTTAAAAATGTTTTCTCTACCCCAGCCCCCATCTCAAATGTATATTTGTCCGTGTTATTACATCATACTCCTGTTTACAGTACCGCCGTGTGGCGGTGGCGACCGCGCCAGATGCGCGCACGCGCACCAAAAAACTTTATGACACGTCCTCACTCCTCAGCACGCGCCAGCGCCTCGTGTAAATAATTTATGTGATCGGCGCTGCCATGTAAACATACGTATTTTGGGAACGGACTATAGACCTGCCGATTTGCCTTCAGATCGAGCAGGAGGAGGAGAGCCAGGACTCCCTACGTCCATAGACATCGACGAGATAAACAGATGCGTTGGCCTCCTTTCTCTTTCGGGGGCACCGACTACTTACACACCGCACGAAACGCGACAGCACAGTTGTCATTTCGCGCCGGTGTCGTGTAAGCGAGAGTTACCTGCCCTCGTAAGAAAATATTTTTTATTGATCACAAAAACCATAACCATCATAACATTATAATCATATTATATTATTTAATATGGTTTGTAATATTATTATGAATAGATTATGATACTGATTTGCAGTGACAGTCCCATTTTCATTGTATAATAAAAAAATTGTATAAAACAATACCCAGAATAGGTAAGGGTAGGTACTACAGGGACGCCGTAAGTTGGGACATGGCAAGAATGCGAAGAATGCTCTTTAACCCCGCACTTCCCCCATGTCGCCCTAATATGACGACATCGGGGGTGACGCGGGGGTAGAGAGCGGGGAATGGAATTTTTGCCAGGTCCCAACTTACGGCGTCCCTGTAGTACCTACCTGTAAGCAGTACAGTAAACTAAACGCGTACAAATTTAAATTTCACAAATTCGTCAAATACAAAACAGGAAAATGCTGCGTTGGTGCTGGCAGATGAAAGTTGGAGGGATGTAGGTAACGGGTAAGGCTGACGTACCATGATCAGAGCCATAAGGCACTATCTAAGGGTGGAGTCAAGTTTTCACTACTGGCATATTTATATGAAGAGAGTTATGAATGTCGAGGAAGCAAGACAAGTGTGTAGCGAGTGTGACGTGTGACACTGACTACACCAGCTAGTGTGAAGATACGTTGTTCTTGTTCTCAAATAAACTACTATAAGAAACGTCCAAGATAGAAGATAGAAGAAAATAATTTGAAGAATTCACAAGGCATAACAAAAAATTTTATAACTGATCTCTACGAAGGTATAATCCAATAATAGTGATATTAATTGAGCATCGTTACAACATAGTAGAAAAGAAAATATATATTTTTCTTTATAGACAAAAGGAACATAAAGCTTATAATTTTTTATTTCCAAGTAGGATATCGTTGTACTAGCTGGATGTAACCGTTACTGCTACTTCGTAGACGCCAGATAAAATAGCACATAACAATACTTCTGCCTATGGGTAGACTCCAAGATCATTTTTATTATGATATTTATGTATGATATTTTTCAAAACATTTCTATTGGTTTGATACCGACAACGTCTTTATTAATATAGGAAAATACCATGAAGACCACTTATGTTATTAATATTATAAATGCCAAAGTTTGTATGTAATTAAATTTAATTGTTTGTTTGTTTATTTGTTACTCCTTCACGCAAAAACTGCTGAACCGATTTTCATAAAATTTGGCACACACATAGAGCGTAACATGGATTAACACCTAGGAGTTTTTATCTCAAAAAAATGTTCCCATGGGATGATTTCCACGGGTTCAAAATTTACTCGGGTGAAACCGCGAGGTGCAGCTAGTAATATATCTACATAAATCGGCAAGCATCCGATACGTGCAATTAGTGACTATAATTTAGTAAATCTCAGAAAACACAAGGAAACTTCATTGCACAATATTACTGGAAATTTTTACTATTGTTGGAATGACAAAAATTTGAATGGCCATTTTGACCACCTAGTCAAATTGATCATTCATATGATGATCACCTATCTCATGAACATCTTGACTATATGTCTTGAGATAGGTACGCTACATTTACTCCATTAAAAAATCCCCAGCTGGCTTATAGACCTTCAATAATTCCAAAGGTCATAAAAATATATTATAAATATAATAAAATCGCCGTGTGAGGTGCACTTTGATGATTGTTTATTTTACTTTTTGTCCGTTTGTTCAGACACATCTGCGGGGCATGAAAGAGGCCCTGTTCAGTTACCGCCGTGTTATATCTCGTTTCGTTATAGAAACGAAACGATTGTAACATAAATTATACTGCGTTCACGTATATTGTATACAAATCTCTATATGTTTAAAATTCTCGCGTCGCAATGTTAGGTACCATACCCCTTCGAAACGGCTAGACCGATTCTCGTGAAATTTTGTGTGCATATCGGGTAGGTTAGAAAATCGGCCAATATCTATTTTTCATTTCGACATTTCTACAGGATCGAAAGATACGCGAGTAAAAACGCGGAGCGCAGGTAGTATATTTTAACGACATTGTGTTAATAACATTCTCTTATTCCAGATCTGACAGCAAAAGTTGTTCATAATTTTTTGGATTTCCCAGTTTTACTAACAGTAATTCGAATAGTTTCAATTTTGGGTTTTTCTTTTCGGTGTTAAAACTGGAAAATCCAAAAAATTATGAACAACTTTTGCTGTCAGATCTGGAAAACGCATTAAAATGAAAAACACTTTCGCTGTCAGATTTGGAAAACCCCAAGAAATAGAAAACACTTTCGCTGTCAGATCTGGAAACCCAAAAAAAAGAACTCTTTTACTGTCAGATCTTGAAAACATTAAAAATTTAAACCCACACGAGACGTGTCACTCGCACAAGCTATTAATATTTAAACAAAGACTTGAAAAAAAACAATAACTAATTGCATTAATTGGCGCGGCGCTTGCTCATCACACACGCAGCCACCACTCCTACACACAGGCACACGTATTAAATAAACAAACACACCATGTGCACGCGTATACATTTGTGTGCCTCCGTAAGCTATAGTCAGGCCTACACACACAAGCACACGCAGGAAGCTCGCACATTGAGTATACTATTCACTACTATTGACACCTCTGTAAAAGTAGCTTAAAACTTTTGCTAAGTTACACCAACTATTGATGCCCTTATAGGTAAGGGTAATTTAAAACTACCAATAAGCTATACGAACTATTAACACCTTTATAAGAGTATTTCAAAACTACCGCTAACCTATACTAACTTATGACGCCCGTGTAAGAGTAGCTTAAAGCTACCATTAAGCTATATCAACTATTGATACCCTTGTATGAGTAGCTTTAACTACCGTTAAGCTATACCAACTTATGACGCCCGTATAGGATCAGCTTAAAACTACCGTTAAGCTATACCGACTCAAATGTCCACATCTCAGATTTCAATCAACAAATAAAATCCGATCTGCATTGTACATTTAAATTTTCCACATCCAATCTTGAATTAATTAAATTACCATAATCTTACGATAGACGATCTTAAGTGGGGAAAAAACAAGCGACGGGCGTTTTTTGTTTTTTTTTGGTCTCGCTCAATTTTATCATCTATGTACGGTGATGCTGGGCTACTGTGTCGAATGTTAATAATATACCGTAGTTATACATAGTGATGTGTCGCGTGGGTTCATATGGATTAAAATTATCGATATAAATGTCGATATATTTTCATTTTGTTTTATTGATATTATTGTATGAGAGATAAATAGTTGCCCTAAAATGTTGTAGAGTCGATAACCATACGTGTTGCTTCCTCCACATTCCATTTCGATCCATCCGAATGCTTAGGAAGACGGATTTGAGTTGTTTTGTAAATTTATTCCTATATTACCGTTTAAAATATAGTATTGTTCAAAATAAAAGGAAAAATAAGATTAAATTTTGCACAAGTCTTATTTATAATCTGCACATAATTGTTAATAACATTGTTTTATATTCTTAATGTTATGTATTTATCAAGGTAAAACATAGCAAAGTATTCCATATAGAGTAATATAGTGACATATTTATAAAGACTCAACGACATGTAAGGCCAA
Source organism: Calycopis cecrops (assembly GCA_001625245.1). Classification (NCBI taxonomy): domain Eukaryota; kingdom Metazoa; phylum Arthropoda; class Insecta; order Lepidoptera; family Lycaenidae; genus Calycopis; species Calycopis cecrops. The sequence goes on along the minus strand of LUGF01038395.1, from coordinate 235,190 downwards.
GGTAATTACAATAATCATTGCAATTACACGGGAGCGATGACGTACTTGAATGCACAAGCACTATAATATATTTAACATCCTTGGAGAATAATATATTTAACAATTTACAATAGTTGATGCAATTTTTGTAATATAAAAGAGCCTTTAGTTATCGAAGCCCGTACACATCAGCATTGGCATACAGTCATATTATCCGGTGCATCTTCTTCCCAGCTGCGGGAAAAGACCGTCTATCCCCCTATCCTCTTCCTAAACCCGAAGACAGAATAGTCTTCACTAGTCCGATCTAGATAGATCTTCGGCAGTGTTTAATCATACTGCCACCTATAAGAGGTCCATCCGAAAAGAAATACAGTCATATTACCCTTCCTTTTTCGTCCTTTCTAATATTACACCAAAAGTTCACTCCCGGCGGCTTTATAGCTGTCACTTTGCTTCTGCATCATGCGTGATGTGAGTCGTGTGAGTCGTGTGAGTCGTGTGAGCGAAAGGAAACTCATCGGCTGCAGCGGCTCAATTAGGCGCGGCGCGGCGGCGGTCAGATAGCATGGTCGCTTACCACATTCACATTTTTTTTATTTTCTTTATATAATATAAGGGAGCAAACGAGCAGTTGGAGCCATTTCCAAGACTACCGACGAAGGTAATACAGATGCGTTGCCCCCCTTCCTCCTCCTCACACTACTGAAAACACAGTTGTAGTCAGTTGTAGTGTAATTTTAATAAGAGGAGAACTTACAGATTTAAATTTAAAAAATTTTGTCGTAATCTATTTTTGATTAACATAGTTTTAAATCACATTAATTTCAAAATATCTTGAACTTAAAATACATTTAAAATTCGCTATCGAAGTTCAAATGTGGAAATTCGATAAGTGACATTTATCGAATCTTGCACAATGCACATCACTATTACGATTACTACACGTGCACTTGAAATAGAAATTTATCGATAAACATATAGTAAAAACGTACCACCAATTACAATGATGAGTGTTGGGAAATTGTCGATGTCGCGTCTCGCTCTACCGCGAATGTTAGAGAGGGACGCCCTTGACAAAGACTGCTACTGTGGCGCGTTTTATAACTGAACCTGGTCTTTTTTGTTTGGAGGTGTTGACGGGATTGTCTTGTAATTCTATGATTATGATCACAGTTACTTCCTTTTTGAACCGATATTTACGTTGCGGTAAATATTGATATTTTGTACTCAGTGCCATCATAGGAAATTACGTCCGAAGTAACATATTGATTGTTTGTTGATTGTTTTCTTTTTACACCATGACACTATTTTATTAGTTGTGTTGGCGTGAGTGTTAAAGCATATATTGACCGTAGCAATTAACAAAGGACGATCTGCATTTTTTAATTTTTTCTGTGTTTCTTTAAATGCCTTAAAATGCTATAAAAATGCTGAAATCAATGGTTGATATTTTTCTTTCTTTCTTTTGTCAAATTCGAGTTTATAAGTTCAATATTTGAGTAAGTAATAAAAATTCAGAAGCATTTTTTAAGACATTTTTCTTTTTATTGCATTAAATAAAAAAATGCAGATCCGACTTTGTTAATTGCTACGGTATTTAGGTATGCCTTCTTTGTTGACTTTACGTAGGATACCTAGGAAACCGGGTGGGCCCTAGGCCTATGTCAGACTCGACACTTGGGGGTGCTATAGCCAGTACAATAGATAATAAAATAGCCTACAGTATATTTTTTTTTCGAATGGACCTCTTATTGGCGGTGACATAACTAAACGCTTCCATGGTCTGTTCGTCGGACTAGGGAAGACTATTTTGTCTTCGGTTTTAGGGAGACGATAGGGAGACAGACCCCCTCTTTTCCCGCAGCCGGGAAAAAGATGCACCGGATGTGGTTATGGACGTAATCTATTTACGCTATTATTAGGACCAAGGGAGGGGACGGCATCTCCCTCCCTTACATTACCGAATGGGGCGGCTCGCGCGCGGTGCCGATAATTGATCGGACCGGCTTTAGAACAAATAGCCTACAATCGTTCATTGTTAGCTTATTTGTACACAGTACCCACTCTCTTTCAACACAAACCTTTACATCAGGTGACCTAACTGATCGTTTGCCTCCTATGCTATATAAAAAAAAAAAAAAAACCAAGAGAGCGTA
>LUGF01038395.1:190694-217682 GCA_001625245.1 Calycopis cecrops | reverse complement strand
ACCGTTTTTTTTTTTATGGTATAGGAGGGCAAACGAGCAGTCGGAGCCATCTTCATGACTACCGACGCCCACAAACATCCGCATAAAGGCTATACAGATGCGCTGCCCTCCTTTCTCCTCCCACCTCCTTGGGCCTCTTAGGCACTCTGTGGGGGAGCCCTATATCCAGCAGTGTCTTCCGTCGACTGATAATGATGATGATGACGTTTCGCGTTTGGCGAACCAATAGGAATAAGGGAAAGGAGACGACAGCCGAGTAGTATACCGGCTATAGGTGCTGTCTTATTATCGCCATCGTCTTAGCCGAGTTTCGGCTACGGCCCATCTCTATAGGTACGAGCCATCTGCGCCGGACATATCGGAGAACACGATTGCTCAGACACAAGTGCACTCTCTATTCCCTCATTGTCCTATACCGATTGGACGGCAGTCCGACACGACCGGAGAGAGATCAGACGTAGGACCGACGGCTTAACGTGCTCTCTGAGGCACGGGGATGTAACACCGCCAACTACCCGACTCCGGACTGTTGTAAGAAAATCCCAATAACACTTTTTGCTCCGACCCAGAATGCGAACCCGGGACATCACGTCTGTGGTTGAACGTACCACTAGACTAGGCAATCATATTACATACCCCGGTTTTATTTGAAATCAAATATATTTTCCTCTACCTTTGTTCTTTCTTGTAAACACGGTTTCACTAAGAACTGTGTCGCCATTATATGCAAATACTAATTCGCCAATATCGATTGCCCTTCTTCGACATTCGTGCCAAACAATGGCCGACAAATGGCAAGTTACGAGAGCAATATAGCGGCCTGGCATTTCCAGTCACTCAGACGTGAAGTCGAATTACTACAGTCATTTGTTATGTCCTTACTCTACCTCAGATGAACTGGCTAGAACGACTGGGGAAATACCTTTCAATCGCTTGGTCGTGAGGGTAATTGTATAAAGTGGCACATTATCTACATAATAACATAAAAACTTTAGGAACATTTTTACGAAAATTCCGCGGAAGGAGGAGTATGAAATTTGGCAAACTTATATTTTACGTGTAAGAGAAGTGCAGAACGCTAATACATTTTAAAAATAATGTTTATAAGTGCTTTATTTTAATAAATAAAACTTTACACACACTACCATGCATTTGACACATTGATATATATATAATTTTATATAATAGATACACATAATTATTGATGAAGTTTCTATGTGTCTTTTGCAAGTGTTGAAAATTCTACATTAATTGTTCACCATAGTGTACATGTCATATTATGATATTTAGTTTTTATTACAAAAAAGGTTCACTCAGATCGAATATATACTTTAGCGGGTCCACTAGTATCTATTATTTTTTATGAGTTTGTCTGTGTGATGTCCTACGGCAGGATAGTTTAAATTATGACCGTACATATGAAAAAAATTAAAAACAAATTAGAGAATATAAGCTTGTTCCTTACCCTCTTCCTCTCCAGTGGGCTACCGGAGATTACGAATCGCACGAAAAGCAACATCATTTCGCAATGTGGTCAAGGGCTGCCTCAATTCAGCTGCAATTCAACATGGCCAAATCTTTTGACAACCCTGTTCCAAAACGTTCACACAAAAGGAGGTCTAATTAACAATCAGACTTATGAGTGATAAATGACCAAACGGCCCAAATCCCATTTGGCTATCGGAGATATCAAGTCTCCATAACCACGAAACCCGGATATGGCGATGGTGGCATTCCGCTACCTCCCTAAATAGTGGCATTCCTAATTCCCAGGTCAGTACTGACATCATCTAGTAGTTTGCTCATTCGCTAGCAATGGAGAGTGCTTAATCGCCTGGCCATTTGGACGAGGTAATAGGTATCTTTTTTGCTATAGCGGTTACAACGAGCAGTCGGAGCTATTTTCATGACTAGCGACGCTCATAGACATCCGCATAGAGGTACATGCGTTGCCCTTCTTCCTCCTCCCACCTCCTTGGGCCACCGGCTACTTACACACCGCTGCGTGGCAGTTAACAGTACAAAGTTAGGTTTTGTGCCCAACCATTCGTATGCATGTTATCCTATCTGCGGTAGAGCGAGGTACAAACGCCTCACCTAATATTTTAATCTGCATTGGGTTTATTATTAGCATAACTAATTTTAACTCTACTATCCTACTAATATTATAAATGCGAAAGTTTGTATGTTTATTTGTTTACTCCTTCACGCAAAAACTGCTGAACCGATTTTCATGAAATTTGGTACACGCATAGAGGGTAACATGGATTAACACAAGGGTTTGATGCCGAAATAATGTTCCTGTGGGATTTACGCGAGTAAATTACGCAGCTAGTAAAAATATAATAATAAATAAATATTTAAGCGTGGTCTTTGGTGACTACCTACACCCATAGACATCATAATACCTACTTGGTATATAAATATGTTGCTCTCCTTCCTTCTCCTCCAATAGGCTACTGGAAATACACACACTGAACTATCAGTTATCCGCGGCATCACGTCCTCAAGAGGTACCTCTGCAATTGGTAGGCATGAAAATCGTTCCTCATTTTTTTTTATATTAGATAGGCTTGCGATTGGCCAATGCCTCACCTGATGGAAAGTGTAGACTTGGCCGACGATGGAGCACGCATGCCTAGAAGGTACCTATTCACCCTCGATTTGAATATTCCCAGGTTGTAGGTATCAGGGAATACATACGCTGGCAGAGTATTCCACACTTTGGCTGTACGTATGATAAATATAGATGCAAACCTCTTTTTTTTTCTTTTTTTTTTATGATATAGGAGGCAAACGAGCAGCCGGAGCCATTTTCATGACTACCGACGCCCACAAACATACGCATAGAGGCTATACAGATGCGCTGCCTTCCTTTCTCCTCCCACCTCCATGGGCCACCGGCTACTTGCACACCGCACGAAACGCGACAGTACATCTGTCACTTTACGCCTGTCTCGTGTAAGCGAGAGGTACCTCCCCGGTCGTGCCGGCCTAATTCGACTGCATGCAAGCATGCAGTGTGGCACTACCTCTTACCAAAACCTCTTTGTGCGTGTTGGTGAAATCTCAACCACAAGCAGAGCACAGACATCGCTAGTCTGTGCTCTGCTTGTCCTTGTCCTATTGTAGAAAGGTGGGGGTGGAATAACTTCGTGAAGTTCGGAAGCACATCATTTGCCATCCTATACTAAAAGAAAATTAAAAAAACTCAAATATCGAATAACTACTTGGAGAATTATGAATCCAGTACTAATGCTATATATTTATATCATTTAGGTTACCTACAATTTGACTCCATCGCAACGCACTCGAAGTTACCTCTACAAAAACCTAAAGAGTTAAAAGTACCTGCCAACACCATCTGAAACACCATCAAATAACCCCAGTATTGTCGAAATCCATGTGTTTTTACTTGGCCAAAAAAACGTTTGCTCTTCCACTTTGTCTACTAATCTTATAGGCGGGGTCTTATTTGCATTTTTTTGGCCCAGCAGCTGAGGTCAGGTAGTTTTCTTAAACAAATAAGCTGTGAGAATTAATCGTTTTACCCTCTACATGGACATGTTTCGGTTTTTTTAACTACTTTTTTAACTTTCTTGTAATAGGGAGCCAAACGAGGAGTATATCAAGATAGGTACTATCGGCAATCCTAATTGCGACTGCAATAAAATTAAGTTTGTAAAAGTGTAGCGTGAAGTCGAATTGTGGGCCCTCACAACTGGGGAGGTACCTCACACTCACATAATGCCGAATTATGGATGTCGCGTTCTCAGTTTGTGAGTTTTTTGACGGTATAGGGAGGCAAACGAGCAGTCGCTGTTATTTTTGTGACTACCGACGCCAATAGAAATCCGCAAGGCTATACAGGTGCGCTGCCCTCCTGTTTCCTCCCACCTCCATGGGCCACCGGCTACTTACACACCACACGAACTGTCAGTTTACGCCGGTCTCGTGTAAGGCCTCAGATTCATCTTTAAGGTACAATTTTGCAATCGTCGACAAAACATTACCAAATATTAACTAACTCACTACCATTATCATTATCGCTACCATTAAATAACAATAATCACCATTAATTTACGCTTTCTTTGTTAAACCATTAGTTAATGAACAATTACAACACCAGTTAAAAGTTTAGCTAAACTCATTTTGAGTTAGAAATGGACCTGACTCAAGTTTACAATCGACAAAAACTGTGTATGAAACCTTTTTGCAACCGGACCAAACAAAGGACCGTAACCTGGTCCTGGGCCAAACAAAAGACACGGCACCAGGCTGTCTGAACTGGGCTCTAAGGGCGGTAGCACACTATGCGACGTTAACGCAGCGTTTTTTGAAATCCTGAGTTCTGTAGTGGCTGTAACTGTGTCGAAACTTTACACAGATGCGGAGGTATCATGATTATAAAAGACAGTTTTTAATACTGATTCGTAACTGAGGTATCGTGATTATAAAGGGCAGATTTTTATAATATGGTATAGGGGGACAAAGCAGACAAAATATATAGGAAGCAGTCCGTAGCCTTTTGAAGACTTACGAGTGGTGTGGTGTTCTTTCCGGTTTTTGTGTCGGTTAAATTCAGTAGTTTAGTGTGGAATCACTTGCTAAAAAATTTAATTTATACATCTGTTAATGCATCGATCAACCGATTCTGTTTTCACAATTGTTACGGAATATTACATACATACAGTACATTTAAAAATATTTTTTTACCTTTATTTTATTATTGTAACAGTGTGAAATGTGTTTGTATTGTAGGATTATTTTTTCGGGAATTTTAAGAAAAAAAAAATGAGATGATCGATCTTGTTTTTTATCTTACTGCGCCGTCTTAACAAACACTTAAATCAAAATTTGTAAGACATGCTCTTTTTTGCAAAAGGACATGTTTACCGCAGGTTTGTGTAACGTCTGCTGCGACCAAGCGTCGTAGTGTGCTGTAGCCCTAACAATACTAATTGTAATGGAATGTGCGGATATATTTGGTGTCGTTTCCAAGTTGGAGGCAACACGTGTTAGAAGTTCGTATTAGGGAAAGCTATTTATTTATATAACTGACTGTCCCTCGCGGTATAACTCGCGTGCAATAAAATGGTCGCAGCACACTTATCAACTCGGAAAGGGATCGTAAACGCTTCGCCTAGAAAAGCGAAGACGATACGATTACGTTACGTTTCCCATTAGTGTGCAGTATGAAGTTTCATACAAAGAATACTGACCGGCTCGAGGCGATACGGTTACGATCCGTTTCCAAGTTGATAAGTATGCGGCGACCATAAAACGGAAACAAAGTTTTACCAGTTGAAAAGTACTTTTACGTTATACCAGTTTGAGGTATATAGAATTTCAAAAAAAATTGTTCAGTTATTTGTGTACTTAGCTGATAATACCTAAGTGTAAGGATCACAAACAAACTAGAAACTACTGAGCATTTATAAAGCTATGCTGTTGCTTGCTGTGTAAGTAGCCGGTGGCCCATGAAGGGGGTAGGAGGAAGGATGGCATCGGTATAACCTCTATGCGGATTATAGGAGTCGTTACTCGTCAGTCATATAAGTGGCTCATACGAGCCCTTAGGGTCAGCTCACACCGAGACGCGACGCCTCGCGGCGCCGCGCGTAGATTTTACATAGAGCAACTCAAAATATACTTTATTTACTACACTAAAAGATACACATTTCATTGTGACAATTCAGATACGTCGCGCTGCGCAGCGCTGCACCTCGAGACGTCTCGCGGCGCAGCGCGACGTATCGCGACGCGGCGGTGACGAGCGGCGTGCAAGAGCGGCGCTGCGTCTCGCGTTGCCGCGAGAAGCAGCGCGGCGCCGCGAGGCGCAGCCTGAGGCCGCTGTGGCGACTTGTCTACTATTTCCGTCCCGACTTCGTTTAGATCTCATGCAGTTTGTTATAACAAACAAACACGACTTCTTTCACCCATTTAATAATTTATTTCCTGCTTGCATTTTAGGAGATTTGTAGTAGGTGTTTAATAGAATAGAAAACGAAAAATACTACGTTATTTCCCAAAAATATTATTCGATGATACTTGTCACTACGAAAACATATTTTTTTAACGATTATAATGATACATTTAAACTTTACAAAAATATATATTATTATTTTCTTACATACCAAAAACATCGATGTTTCCGAATATCGATGTTTTCCTTTCAATGTTTATCGAGGATCGATGTTTAAGGGTCGATGTTAATATCGATGTCAACATCAATGTTTTTCTAACATCGATCATCCCTAACTACGGGTGTCAGGTGGGCGCGCGAGGGGCGGTCGCCCGCGGCACAGCCGCGGCGAGTAGACACGTTCCGCTACGCCGCGCGGCGTCTCGCTGCACCGCGCGGCGTCTCGCTGCGCCGCGCGGCGTCGTTGATGATACGATTTAAAGATGCGTCTCGCGGCGCCGCGAGGCATCTCGCGGCGCCGCGCTGCGCAGCGCGAAATCGAAGCCACGTCACGTCGCGTCGCGTCTCGGTGTGAATTGACCCTTAATCGAATCAAAAAATCTTTTGGATGCGTTGCTTTACCTAATATACCCAAGTTACTCAGCGCTTTTACGTCAGGAGGTAATTCCTCGCTCCAGCCATATTTCAGAGCAACACAACAATTCCAATAAAGTAGTAACAATAAAACCCTTGACATCTCCCATACCCTCAGTAAAACCTTATTTATACGAACATTTGTAGGTATCCAACGCAAATAGCTTTGCATGTAATGCCAAGGACGATTTCCTAGTTTCCATTTTCAGTAAAAATACATTTAGATGTAAACCTGTCTGAGAAGTACTAGCTAGGCTAAAGTGGACTCTAACCTGTGGTTATAAGGTGGATTGTCCAGTGGGGGTCAGGGAGGGTCACTTGTAGGACAATCAAGGCCAGTACAAGTTAAATGTCAATCGATTTGTTTAAGTGTTTATAATAAATAAGGAATAGACCGGGAATAGATAGAGCCGGGACTGAGGTCCAACCCGGCGTTTTTTTATATAGCATAAGAGACATTAACATAGAGGTTATACGGATGCGTTCCCCTCCTTCCTCCTCTTCCATGGGCCACCGGCTACTTACACATCGCATGAAACGACAGCACAACTGTCACTTTACGCCTGTACTATGTAAGCTCGTCCAGGTTTTCCTGGTCGTGCCGGCCAAATCCAACTGCATGCATGCATTACCTACCTCATTGGTACTACCTCTTTCTTATATGGACAAAATTATCCTGTAACTACCCTTTTTCGGACAAGGAATTTTAAAAACATTGATTATGTCAAAATCAAATCTGAACTATCTGTTGCACAGTAAGTATAAACAAACAAACATACATTACACATTGCAGGCGCGGTACGTCCGAGCCCTTTTAGGGCCCGACTTGTGACCCGCATCTTAATGCGGCCGCTAAATTAACGGGACCTCCGACCTGCGTGTTAAGTGACAAGCTGAATGCGATTATCTCATACGTTTTTTGTCGACGTTACTTTTACTAAGAGGAAACATGTTACAGTCAAACTGGACCGTCACGACCAGCGTGCTTACTCTAGACATTCGATCGAATCGACGCGACGACCCGATCAAAAGTACGGATTTACAAATTCTCGATCCCAGTTCTAAATTTTAAATAGGATCGAGTTTCAAAAGTAAAAACTCAGGGAGCCCACGTACATGATACTGGTCAAAAGCGTGTAAGTAACAATTGATAAAACTTTGATCGAGAAAAACGGTGCCGTCATAAAGCGGAGTAACAAAGCGGTTAATGACATCACTAGATAAATGATTTAAATACTCAACGTTCTAGGGACGTGATTTACCGTTGTAACTGTAGCTTTATAATGGCTAGCATTTTTATCTTACTAGTTTCAGCCCGCAGCTTCGCCCGCGTAGTTTTTAGACTTCAAAAATGGAGTTATTATACATATAAATACTTCCTCTTGAATCACTCTATCTATTAAAAAAAAACCCATCAAAATTGGATGCGTAATTTTAAACACCTAAGCATACAGACAGATAGACGCCGGAAAGCGACTTTTTTTAATATGTAGTGAAGAAGCGGAAAGGTTGTACGATACTTAACTTACTAAGCCATTTAAAAAAATATTTAAGCTTAAATACTTCTGTACTAGATTATACCTAATCTTGTATGTGTTGTGTAATACAATAACGTGTTGCCGAATCGCCGCCTAGTAAATTCAATAAATTTGAAAGGAGTCGATTCGGCAAAAATTGGCGAGTTTAAATTGTCGAATCGACACCTAAGCCATTACGGTGACTTTGTGACCGCTTTCATCATTTCAAATTAACGCTATCGCTTGTGACTTGGTGATCTCCAAACGAGCTTTCGTTCGCTTTTACGGTTTGTTTACTGTTCAATTTTAGGCGATATCTCTGTTATCAGCGAGTACCTTTACTAATTATTTATTCGGTTCATCATCATCAGTTAGCACATTATCTCCTAGGTATATAGATTTGTCCGTATATATTTTTAAGTATAATTTGACATTTATAGATGTGGCATGCCGCGTGTATCTAGTGTAGATATGTACATAAAATTAATGTTTGTCCGTATGTCCATAAATCTTTTATGAAATCTGCAAAGTTAGGAGATATAACACTCAGTCTTGAGCGCGTTCGTAACTCCTTACAGTTTTTAAGAAGCTAGTCACTTATATAAATGTAATGTTCATCGTAGGGATCCTGACGTGGCAATCAGTTCTCTCTACCAACCCCAGAGAAATTTCTTGAAGATGTGTTGTTGTTTAAGCGATATATGGGTCAGTTTGGGGGGTATAATCGTTCGTTGACCCCGCAGTCAGCTCACGTATCATTCTCCCATAGATGGCGCGCGTGCGCCCGCGCATACGAAGCGCAGCTGATATGAGAATTAATACATCAATGGTGGACATACGTGAATGCATTGCAGATTGTTCGGGCCCACGCGATGGGGTAAGCACCTATCGTTTTTAAGTGAAAAGTTTTTTTAGCAGTTAATACGAAAAAATATTATGATACGTCAGCAAACACGCTATGAAGCACAGCGAAGTGTTCCTGTAATCTGATTTAATCTGATCCTTTTGATAACTCCTATAGACATCCACGCTTCACAACAAAATTATGCAGAATGAAAGCATGAGAGAAAAGTCTTTAAACTTCGCAAAAGAAATAGTTGTAAAAGTAAATAGAGAGAACAAGAGCACTTAGACGGAAATTAAAATATTGAGAAAAAAAAACAGACGAAAGATTGGCAACAGAATTCATAGAAAACAAAAAAAAAAGACATCTACGCTTTACGCGGGTGCGTTGTCCTCCTTTCCCATAAACCACACGAATAGCTAGAACTTCATGACGGTGTCATGTAAGCGAGAGGTACCCGGTCGTGCCGGCCCCGCTGCAATGCAGTACACTAAATCTCACAAATGTGAGGTTCTTTAAACTATTCTCGCTTGGTTTCCTTATTATTTTCTAGCACAACATGCATTTTGCCTGCTATTTACTATTTAATATTCCTGAAAGAGGTAGTGCCACACTGCATGCATGCAGCCGAATTGGACCGGCACGACGAGACCGGCGTAAAGTGACAACAGTGCTGTTGCGGTATATAAGTAGCCGGCGCGGCGGCCCATGGAGGTGGGAGGAGAAAGAGGGCGGCGTATCTGTATGTCCTTTATGCTGATGTCTATGGACGTCGATAGTCATGAAAACGGCTCCGACTACTCGTTTGCCCCCTATAAAAAAACCATAATTCAAAATTGGGAAATTCTAAACTCCTATCTCTTTCTGGCTCGTCAATTCACATCATAGTTAATTTACGTAGATCATTGCAAGCTCTGCATATCCCACCAGCTCACTGCGGTGTCCTATAAAATTGCCATAATTGAATGCCACTGTCAATCGTAAGAAATATCTCTTATAAATAGTCCTAAATGCAAGCATTTCTTTTTTTCCATTGAAGGCTAAGACGAGCAAACCCGCGTGCGAAGCCTACATCGTAGACGCGATCGGGAGAACGCGAGCGATCAAGTTGGAGCTATTCAAGCTATTTATCTGCTATTAAAGTAATTACACGGACGTTTCAAAACGCTCTAAACGGTCCAAACTATTTCTAGATGCGTCCGCGGTGGTTTAGAAGGCATTGTCAAAAGCCGCCAACCATCCTATGTACATTATCTATCTAATAATACGTGAAGCAAAAACTTTAGGAACATTTTTACGAAAATTGCGCGGACGGAGGAGTATGAAATTTGGCACACATATAGTTTACGTGTAAGAGAAGTGCAGAACGCTAATATATTTAAATAATAATGATTGTAAAGTGCTTTTATTTAATAAATAAAACTTTACACACACTACCATGTAATTGACACATTGATTTAAAAGATACACGTAGTTATTGAAGAAGTTTCTGTTTCTATGTGTCTTTGAACAGTGTGAAACACAAGTGTTAAAAATTGTTTACCTTAGTTACAATGTCATAACATGTCATAAGATAAATTTGATTTTTAATTACAAAAAAATTTCAATTAGATCGAACATCGATTTTCGCTGGGTCCCCTAGTACAATCTAACGCTACTAAATGACAGCCGCTTTTCTGTCGTGTTTTTTGCCTTGTGAGTTCCTGCTGGCCCATTGGAGGTGAGAAGAAACACGTCTGTATAACATTAAGCGACTGCTCGTTTGCCTTCTTATACTATAACAATTTCAAAAATGCTAGTTAGCTAAAATTTTTTTAAAACTAAATTACTTTAAAATTTAATTAAGACTTTAGTCGATTTAGGTCGTAATTAAAGTAAACTGACTACATTATTATAGAGGAAGGATTATTTTGTTTTTTTGTATCGAATAGATTCTAAAACTACTGAACCGATTTGAACCATAATGAACGCCGCACACTTATCAACTCGAAAAGGGATCGCAAACGCCTCGCCTAGAAAAGCGAAGCGTTTCTTAATAATATGCGTTGCAGTATAAAGTTTCATATAAAGAATACTGACCGGCTTGAGGTGATACGGTTACGATCCCTTACCGAGTTGATAAGTGTGCAGCGGCCATTATTTCCCATATAGAAAGCTGCATTAAAAAGTATTTTTTTTTATACCACGATGGTGGCAAAAAAAGCATACGGCCCACCTGATGGTACGTGGTTACCGTAGCCTATGGACGCTTGCAACAACCCTTTAAGAACCTATGGAAAACCTATTTCTAGGTTATATTTTATTATGCCGCAACAATATTTATTTTTCACGTTCAACGAAGTGGGCTAATTAGTAGTTACTAATAAAAAGAACAAAAAACGTATCTATTTAAAAAAAAACTATAAAGGTCTTTACTAAAAAGCGCGGAACTCTAAAAGTAACACTTTTTTTATCAAAACTCCGAGGTTAAGGATCTCCCACATCTCGACGCGCCGGAGATGTGATCAGCAAATACTTGGGACCATAATTTGTAACATAAATACACTTCTTACTGAATACTCTATTGATGGCATTAAATGATAAGTACTGGGAATGTCTTGTGTGTGTCAGTTTTACGTCAAATTTTTTTTAAAGTATAGGGGCAAACGAGCAATCGCGACATTGACTACCGACGCCCATAAACATCCGCAGGGAGTTTTTACAGATGCGTTGAACTCCTTCCTCCTCCCAGCTACCTCCATGGGCCACCGGCTGACACACCGCACGAAACGCGACATCACAGCTGTCAGCTTACGCCGGTATCGAATAAGCGAGAGGTATCTCCCCGGTCGTACCGGCCCACTTCGGCTATGCATGCAGCGTGGCACTACCTCTTACTATATAATATTCTTATAAAACAACAATGCTCAGCCTAACGCTTTACGGCGATTTTTTTGCTATTCGCTATGGTATCTGAGGAAGATTTTACTTCAGAATAATGTAAAGTATACTAATCTTACCGATTTTGATTGGGTTTTTTTTTAATATTTCATAATTCAAGAGGAATGGTTCTATGTATAATAATTACGATTTTGAAGTCCAAAATCCCGCGGGCGATGCTGTGGGTACAAATTTGGTTGGTGACAACCACCGCCCATCGACGTCTGAAGAACCCAGTTTTCCAGGCACTTTGTGGTCTTTTAGGTAGTTGTCTTTTCTGGAAGATATCCGTTTCAATAGTACGGCGTACCGGTTCGGATTGATGGTCGCAGCACCTTATCAACTCGGAAAGGGATCGTAAACACCTCGCCTAGAAAAGCTAAGACGATACGATTACGTTACGTTTCCCATTAGTGTACGTTGCAGAATGAAGTTTCATACAAAGAATACGGACCGGCTCGAGGCTATACGGTTACGATCCCTTTCCGAATATATGTATAAGCGTGCGGCGACAATTTACCTTCATAATTAAATATGATGTTTGTAATTACTTTAAATCGTAGGTACCATGGAAGTAAAGCTTTAGTTTTTTTTTCTGTTATTCCAATTTTTAATCTACATCTGTGCCAATTACAACCAAATCCGCATATTATTTTTGTGTGAAGGACTAACAAATAAACATTCGCACTACTACTACAACTACTATTAATTCTAGCACAATCGCAAAGCTGTGGGCAGGAAGTGGTAAAGGATTACGGACAGTAAGAGGTAGTGCCTCACTGCATGCTTGCATGCAGTCGAATTGGGCCGGCACGGCCGGGGAGGTACTTTTCACTTACACGAAACTGGCGTAAAGTGACAGCTGTGCTGTCGCGTTTCGTGCGGTGTGTAAGTAGCCGGTGGCCCATGGAGGTGGGAGGAGAAAGGATGGCAGCGCATCTGTATAGCCTCTATGCCGATGTTTGTGGGCGTCGGTAGTCATGAAAATGGCTCCGGCTGCTAGTTTGCCCTCCTATATCATAAAAAAAAAAAAAAATAGCCGAAATCCAGGCCAGCGGCGTGCTACGGATGATGATCCTGAAGACTAGGATTGTTTTTTACCAGATCTCCTCATCATCATTATCTTCAGAAGCAACACACGACTGATAAGCTGTCAAACATAAATCACGATTGTATCCTTAAGTGTGAATTAATTCTAAAAAGGAATGAAACGATTCGAATGAATAGCAAAAAAAAGATGGCGGCGACTTGAAAGCAACATCGAATAACCGTTTTAATATTTCTGACTTTCTGTTCTCATTGTAAATAGACACGTCTGTTTACGTTTGTTGCGCAGGTCATGAACATCTGGCGTCTGTTTTTTTTGTTATTCTTTTTTTTACAGACTGGTTTTTTTTGTGTACCGTTTGTTTGGTTTTCGCGAGCGTGTCTTTAATATAATTGTTGATTGGTGTTTCTATAATTAGTGCATAACTTCATACGTAGGTTTACATTCTATTGGGTACTATCAAAATCTGATGTTTATGGTGGACCTCCACCAAAAATAAAATGAAATGGCATACTCGTTGTCTAATGGTAACTTAGTATCTCAGTTTTATTCTCAAGTTTGAAAAAAAATATTATTGTTTTTTTTCTATTTCTTACAATGGCCCGAAGGAAGGATTTTTTTTATTGTCGATACAATCCCTCTATAGGGACAAACGAGAAGTCGGGGGCATTTTAATGACTACCGATGCCCATAGACAACGCATACAAGCTATACAGATGCGCGGCCCCTTTTCCTCCTCCTCCCTCCATGGGCCACCGGCTACTTACACACCGCAAGACCTACAGCACAGCAGTCACGCCAATCTCCTGCAAACGAGAGGCACCTCTCCGGTCGTGCCGGCCCAACTTGGCTGCATGCAAGCATGCAGTGTGGCACTGCCTCTTATTAAACAGTGTGCGGTTTTACATTCTCAGATATCAGTTTTAATCCAGTGATAGATTGTTCTCTGGGGAAGATAGGATGCACCTGTCTGAGGATACACAGGTGCTCTGTATCCTACGCAAATCTATCCAGATTGCGCAGGACTTGAGCGATGTAGCTAAATTTCGGCAAGAACGACATCATTAAACTCCTCTGAAATGGAGTCTCCATCTTATTTTTATGACATTCGTACAATAAATATTTAGTGTGTATAGGTATTGTAAAGTATATAATATATTTTATAAATTTACCTCTTACTTTGTTAAACTCCTACGGAATCGAACTGCGAGGATAAAGCCATGGGAGCAGCTAGTATTTTTCTAATCTTTAGTAAGCAATAACTAAAAAAACGAATTATTTTAGTAAATAAATTATACTAACCACCATTGAACAAATCATACAGTTTCTCCAATACTCCGTAATTTATATACCTACGTAGTGTAAAATTGTAGCAACACAAAAAAAACAATCTCCACAAAAAAATAAATAAAAAAATTGTTTACGATGCGCGGGCGCACGGCCGCGAGTGACCGGGTAAGGTCACTCAACTTTGTCCGGTAGCAGACACCAATAATATATTATAAGGTTATGTATTTTATAATACATTGCGCGCCAATGGCATACAGACATTTATAGTTTTATTTATAAATGTAACGATATTTGGGAAAATCACTGCTCCAAAGAGTTTATATCAGTGACATCCTACTAATATTATAAATGAGAAAGTTTGTTTGTTTGTTGCTCCTTCACGTAAAAACTGCAGAACCGATTTTCATGAAATTTAGCACACACGTAGAGAATAACTGGGATTAACATATAGGATAGTTATAATCCCGAAAAACTGTTCCTATGGGATGCCATGGGATGATTTTTTATCCACGGGATTATACATATAATTTGGACCTACTGGACCGATTTTATATATTTTTTTCGGTGTTAGATAGCCCATTTAACGAGAAAGACTAAAAGCTAAACAACGAATAATAGAAGCGTAGATGAAACCGCTAATCATGGTTAAAAAAGAAAAACAAAAAACATTAAATCGACAAAAAACAATTCTTCAAGTAGAGTATTGCACAAATAGTTATATTTCTAGGGCACTTATATGGTTGGTTATTAAAGATGACATCGCGTAAGCACTAACCATCTACCCCTCCGCATTTTAGGATCAGTTTCTAAGCATTGAAGTCCATAAACATCCAAAGTTTCATGAGAGGTAGAATCACGCATTGCCGAATTAGGCCGATATCACCGGGAGATACATCTCACTGACAGGACACTGGCAAGTGACAGTGCGTTTCGTGTGTAAGTATCCGGTGGCCCCTGGAGTGGGTGGAGGAAGGAGGGCCACACATCTGCACGACGTATATCTATCTCTCTATCTCTATTTGAGTCGGTAGTCATGAAAATCTCCCGACTGCTCGTTTGCACCCTATACTATAAACTAGATGGTGCCTGCGACTTCGTTCGCGTAGCGTAGTAATATTATAATCAAAGTGATTTGTTATTGTTTGCTTGCAGTGTACTGAAATTCCGATTTCCCGTAGGAATGAGCGATTTTATCGCAGTAAAAAGTGTTCTTGATGTTGACCAGGCGTAGTATCTATACACCACAAAAGTTTCTTTCGAATCCGTCCAGTAGTTTCGGATATTAGATCGGACCAACAGACAAACGGACAAACAGACAAACAAAAAAATTAAAAATCACTGAAAAATGTTCTAATACTATTTTAACACGATTTTTACTGTTTTATTATAATTATGTATAGATATAATAATTATAACCACTAGTTAATAGACAGTAATTTTAGATATATGTATAAAAAACTTACGGAATTGACCTACTGCGTTAAAATATCTATCAACTATCGTTAAAGTTATTTTTAAGTCCTCGGAAAAAAACCGACAGCGTGGGTGCCTCAGACAAGTCTAAACGTGTTCGTACAGGCCACAATGCTTTTTTTTAACTTGAATATACCCAAGGATAACAGGTAGAGGTAACAGATAGTACAGGTAAACACATTAACGGGTATAGGTTACTATTACCTGAAGAAACGTAGCTGGCATTTCAGGCTGGGGTGAAATTTAGTGACAAATGTTACTGCAACTGGATTGGTATTGTAAGTGGTAGTGCGAATTAGACCGGTACGCAGGGGAGGTACCTCTCGCTTACACGATACCGGCGTAATGTCAGCTGTCGCGTTTCGTTCGGTGTAAGTAGCCGGTGGCCCAAGGAGAGAGGAGGAGGAAGGAGGGCAACGCATCTGTATAACCTCTATGAGGTGTCTATGGGCGTAGTCATAAACTCGGCTCCGATTGCTCGTTCGCACCCTTATTTATACCTACCATAAAAAAAAATTTGGCCGGCACTACTAATTTACCTTTCGCACACGTCCTCTGCCAACCGTCTTCGCAGGCAGCGAATGTTAAACAATATTTTGCATTCTTAGTACCTACAATGCAGCAGTTAGAATTTTTTTATTATAGTAGGTATAGGAGAGCAAACGAGCAGTCGGTTGCCAATTTCATGACAGACCTCCACGAGCCACCGGCTACTACCATCTCTTGCAATACCCCAAAACTATAAAGAACACAGTAAGAGGTAGTGCCACACTGCATGCTTGCATGCAGTCGAATTGTGCTGTCGCGTTTCGTGCGGTGTGTAAGTAGCCGGTGGCCCATGGACATGGGAGGAGAAAGGAGTGCAGCGCATCTGTATAGCCTCTATGCGGATGTTTGTGGGCGTCGGTAGTCATGAAAATGGCTCCGACTGCTCGCTTGCCTTCCTATACCAATAAAAAAAAAAGAACCTGCTTCACCATGGATTGGTATCCACAAAAAATATCAAATCGTTAAAGCTCATAATAAAAGCAATAAAATATACGAGCCAAAAAAACTTTTATGGGAAATATCATTTTTAAAGACATCCCATGGCTTCTGAATATAAAATGTATTTTTTTTTGGACGATACCATAATCATGGGGTTTAAAATTTGTCGACAGGCGAAGTATAATTCTAATTGATTGTCTCGGCGATTGAAAGTGTATTCAAATTTTGGTAATAGGATTCTTTATGGATATTCTTGGGGTGTTTTGTAAGGGTTGGTGTGGGATCATTTCAGTTGGTGTCAAATGCCTCCCAATTGGTTTCACAATGCACTTATTATTATTATTCGTTTGAGACTTACTCTAATCACACGCCCGAGTAATTTTCGTTGTGTTGTTCATACGGACTTTAGCAAGGGTTGCCACCCGTACTTTATAATAAAGTATTGTACCTACGTTATTTCAAACATTTGTACTCTATGAAAACAATAAAGCACGATGAAATACTTTATATTGCACAACCAAAAATTTATGGGATACTAAAAAGTGTAGGTCGTAAGCATGTCACCCAAAACCTGTTTTACATATTAAAGTTAAATAGGCTGTAGCACTGATGATCACCGTGATAACACTTGTGAAAAGTCAAATAAAGTAGGTACTAGGTACCTACAGTAGGTAGGCATCATCGCGTACCTTATTGTTCTCATAAAGTAAAGACCCTACCAACAATATTTATTTTCCTAATTATGTTTTTGCAACGATAAAACAAAATGTACTTTATTTGAAAATGTACTGTATGTAATGTAATGTACATACTTTATTTTCTTATCATTTGTATCCTGTGTACTTTATTTGCAAGAGGAAAAGGTGGCAACGCTAGCTTTGGCCCATCGCTGCTACTCCCGTGTCGTTGGGATCGACAGCGGCAACCACACTTGACCCTTTGATATCTTTGCAGGGAGCCCGAAGGAAAAGCTAAATCTGTCTTGGAATCCCCAATGAAATTAATCAGAAGAAAGTAGGATGTGCAGGAAGTAACTCCAGTTTCCCTCTCAGATCAAAGAGGGGGACAGTACATGGTTGCAACGACTTAAATAAGCCAAGAAGTATAGAGAGCAGCCAGGTGAAGCCTGGCTCTATTATATATTTTCTCACTGGTTCTGGTCTGCGTTTATATGTATGTAAGCTTCACAACACCAAAATGAAAGGTCAATTAAAAATAAATCCAACGCTATTTTCGAATCCCCGTTTCGCTAGCGGACCCGAGCTTGGAACAATAAATCAATTTGATTTGTGTCAAGTGTGTATTAGCGGGACACGGGAGTCGGTCTAAGCTAGTGTTGAGTTGAGTACTTGTAGAGTCAGCAAATGTAGCTAAGTCTAGATTTTCATCATCTATACAGCTAGAGCTAGGAACACTTAGATCTACAAGCGTACACATAATACGCTATACACATTTGTGGTATTTCAAAATTATAGAGATTTAAAACATTTTCAGATAGCTTCTAAATATTCTGCTTCATTCTGTTTTTGGAGCTCCCTAAAAACAATATTTAAAGTCAAAAATGAGAATTAAAATCGTGGAATACATTCTCTCTCTTGCGCACCTTTTAATTGTAAATCTTCTTCGTTCCTAAAGAGCTAACTCCAGTTACGTGTTGTACTGACACACATTTTTTTCTATTGAAGAATCTCAATTAGATAATAAATCTGTAAATGGATTGAAGATGCTGACTGTATGTCATACGTAACGTACATGTCATGTAAGCTGACGTAAAGTGACCCTGTAAATTCGTTTAGAATGAAACAAAATTAATAATTTTTTTTAAGATGAAGATTTTTGCCATCTACCTACTTTCCTGGTGTGTTGATTGCTCGTTCACCTTCTACCCTAATAGCCGTTTATTCTAACCTCAGTCTCTTGGATTTCTCCAAGCAAGTGAAAATGAGGACTTACTGTCAATATCTACACCTACTTATTATAATAAAATCGTAAGAAAGCTAGAACTGTACATTGAATATTTTTTTAAAAGAATACTTGGGGCGTGGTCTACAATCGATTTAGTTTTTAGAATTTTTGTGTTTGTCTGTTTGTCTGTATGTATGTCCGGGCTAAACTCAAAAAGTACTGCATTGATTTACTTAAAATTTTTCATGAATATTACTAACAGGTCAGGTCCACATATAATCTACATATTATCTCGATATTTTTACGGGATCTAAACTTATGGAGGTAAAACCGCGGGGCGCAGCTAGTAAATAATGTTCTGGCAAATGCTAAGCCGCTATCGCCGTTGGCAAAATCTATGTCCCTCCTTCTCTTTCCTTGTTTATAAAAAGTACTATTCTACTAATATTATAAATACGAAAGTTTGTACGTTTGTTAAGCTCCTTCACGCAAAAACTGCTGAACCGATAGTCATGAAATTTGGCACACGCATAGAGAGTAATTTAGATTAACACAAAGGACTTCTTTCTTTCCTCCCTTATAATATTATATCCCTTACAATCCTACTAATATTATAAATGCGAAAGTTTGTATGTTTGTTTGTTACTAACCGATTTTCATGAAATTCAGCACACACATACAGAGTAACTTGGATTGACACAAAGGATAGTCTTTATCCGGAAAAAATGTTCCTATGGTATGCTATGGGATGATTTTCTATTTTCCACGGAATCGAAATTTACGCGGGTGTCACCGCGGAGCACTGCTGATATTACTAGAAATAAGCCCAAGTAACAGACTTGAGGTCTCAATCCGTGAAGCCGCATTGGACCAATACGACCGACATCTCCACATGTTGTACCATTTTTGAGTTTCCTGTGGCCAATTGGAGGGGAGGGCAAGACGTGTACGTCACAGTTACGTCGATGTGTGTGTTTTTTTTTTTATGGTAAAGGGGGGCAAACGAGCAGTCGGAGCCATTTTCATGACTACCGACGCCCACAGACAACCGCATAGGGACTATACAAATGCGCTGCCCTCCTTTCTCCTCCCACCTCCATGGGCCACCGGCTACTTACACACCGCTCGAAACGCGACAGCACAGCTGTCACTTTACGCCGGTCTTGTGTAAGCGAGAGGTACCTCCCCGGTTGTGCCAGCCCAATTCGGCTTCATGCAAGCATGCAGTGGGGCACTACCTCTTACTTCTGTGTGTGTGTTGGTAATCAATAAAGACTGCTTCTTGTTTGTACTATTTATAGCAAAGGCAAAGGAGCAGTCGGCGTCTCCTTCCACCTTGAGAGGGTCCGTCTGCCACGTGGCCCGAGTTCGTCGACCTCAAGTGTCGATGGCGCGTACCACGTGACAAGTGCACTTGAATCTATTTCGGGAGCTAACGATATCAGCGGGGTTTCTGTGTATCTTATGACTAATTATCGCTGCGACCACCGGAGGTTGAAGCTACAGTTGCAGCGTTGTACCGGGATCCAGCTGGAGTAGGCTGTATAATGTTGCTACTTTTGGTGGAACCATTTTCATGACGACGCCCATAGACATCCGCATAGAGACTATACAGATGCGCTGCCCTCTTTTCTCCTCCCACCTGGGGCCACCGGCTACTTACACACCGCACGAAACCCGACAGCACAGCTATCACTTTACGAAAATTGGATATTTCCTCTTCTATTCATAAAGCATACAAAACGTGACAGCATAGCCGATACGTCCCGACGGTATTACGTGAGCAAGAGACTTAGGTGTCGATTGGACAATTTAAACTTGCCAATTTTTGCCGAATCGACTCCTTTCAAATTTATTGAATTTACTAGGCGGCGATTCGAGCAAGACCTTCCCGATCGTGCCGGTCCAGTCCCGCTGCAGTGCAGCATGTACACGTATGCTGCCGGTGGCCAAGCGGGAGTAGGAAGAGGGCTACGCCCAAAAATATCCGCACGCAGGTTGCGATCAGCGTGTGATCTGGAAATTTGTGGGCGTCGCTAGTCATCAAGTTCCGACTGCTCATTTGTCCCCCCGCTACCAAAAATAAACGATAAAAATATGCAAAAATACACTCAATTTACAATTCACGTCATGTCAATAGTCGACGTAGATGTAACAGTATTAAGTTACCTTTGTTACGGGTAAAAGCTGTTTTTGAAATTTGATTTTTCCGCTTTATTTGAGTGCCCTATGGAGCTCTATGGTGAATCTACCATTCGCATAGATGTTCAATTATTCATAAAGAATTTTAAATGGTTTTTACATCTTCGTTTCAGAAATGAATCGAATTTCAGAGTTTGGCTCAAATTTTGATACATTTTATATACAACTACCTATGCCCCGCGGTTTCGCTTAATAAACTTCACCCCCTTATTTTATCCTCTTAGAAGAGGAATTTCTAAAAATCACTTCTTAATGCTAACAACTTAATTTGACAATAGAATATACTAACATTATATATATGCTACTCACACGGCGATCCGTATGTGTGGGTTCGAATTACCCATGAATTACATAAAACCACGTGCACAAGGCGTAAACGCTCTTAAATGGAGCTGGACTAGACATGTCTGCCGCAGACCTGACAAGTCTTGGGCAAAAATTGACTCTTTATGGGGCCCAGACTCAAAGAGGTGACGCGGCAGACCAAAAAGGAGATGGCGAGATGAAGTCGACGTATACCTGCCTGATTGGCGTGATGTAGCTCTGGACAGAGAAAAGTGGTGGTGGTGGTGGGAGTAATTTGTCCAACAATGAAACACATAATAAAGGGCTTAATAATAATAAAAAAAAGTCTTACTCGTGACACAGGTTTTACCTAGTCTGAGAGCTACTGCTAAACTATTCACTGGATAATGACTATAAAGCTTAGATATAAATGGTGCTGGACCAATTTTACCCATAACCACATAAATAATTTTACATTACCACCAAGGAGTATTACACCTACTACTCTTAAAAACGTGAACGTAAGTTTGTTTGTTACACTTTTACCCCAATACTACACGACCGATCATCTTGAAACTTTATACACATCTTAGAGATATTAAAAATATACTAATTTAAACTAACTTTATTAAAAAAAAATTACGAACATCAGATGATATTACAATTTGTATTTTTGACGTCCAAAGAAGGGGCCAGGAGTCGTCTTGTGCTGAATAAATGAATTTGAATTTGAATTTTTTTTTGATATTATTTATTGATAGCTAAAGCTAATATTAAAAAATATACCTATTGCATTATTTTAAAGTAAGAACTATAACTTATTTAAATAATATTAGGTAGGATAGATATACATAATATTATGTATAGACTAACAGATTGAAAGTTTTCTGCAATTACCGTTTTATTCTTTTTATAATTTTTAACTATTTAAGCCGGCTTAAAATCGAAACGTAATTATTAAAATCTCTGTCTCTATGCCAATTTCTACAACCTATTATCTACTTGAACCCTAGTCTGGAGTATAACCAACAAAAGATATCACTGTTAAAATAGCAAACCGTCTAATAAAAGCACCAGTTAGCCATGATACCAGCACCAGTTATGATGATATATTTTTTTATAAACACTTTTCCCCATTTTACTAATAATATAAAGAATTCCCTAGTTAATTAAAAAATAAAAATAAAACCTATTCACTTATAAAATGAGAGTGCATCAAATAACTAATCACTGGCGATAATAGCAAAAAAAGTAAAACTATCCAAAACTTCAAGCAAAAAATCAGTAATTTTGCACCAAAATGGGAACCCCTAATTTACCCCATATTCAGTTCTCAACAATGGGAGAGCAACAGGTGTGCCACATTATTATTATTACAAGACATTAGTTTACGCATTAAAGTAAAAAAAACTTTCAGAATCAAATCAGTATACGACAATGATTGCTGTACAACGAAAAATAACGTATCTATAATTAATATTGCTTCACTGGAATAACCATCTAAAGCTAAGGGAATAAGGGCTAGAATTGTGTGTACTTATTAAAACGAATACGTCATTTCTCGTCCGAGTAAGGTTGAGGTCGTTGGTACTGTGGGGAAACTAAAGCACAGGTGTCCAGCGTTCGGCTCAAGTGAGCGAGACGGCAATAGTCGGTCCGCGTGCGCGGGAGTGGGACGCGACGAAAATAAACGTTGAACTTGTTTATGCCTTTTTCTTTTTTCCCCTCCCTGGCCTATGTTCGTGGCGTTTTTTTTCTTATTTCGTTTTGTTACCTTGCCTTTTTTGATTATTCTGTTGCATTTAGTATTCTAAGTTTATCAATATGTTTGTATTGGCATATGGCTTTTGATATTATGTTTGAGATCTGATGGACGTGATGGACAAAACAAACGAAATCTAAGAATATTTTTTAAAAGCAGTTTTTTAATAGATCATAGTTTTTTTTTTCGAATTTGGATTTTTTTTTAATATATTGATATTTTGAAGTTATGACAATTTATTTATTTATTTGACTATGCTGTCACAAATATGTAAATTATTTTCAGGTCGAATTTCGGCTAAAGCTGAATATGATATATGAAAGTAGATGCCCCACTGTATATTTGTATAATAGCTGTTATAGTGCAGGTGTGTGCATAGACGATGACTCTCTATTCCCTCATTCTTCTTCTCCGAAGTGACGTCAGTCCCACGCTACCAGAGAGAAATCAGGCGGAGTATCCACAGCTTGCTTAACGTGCAAGTAAGTCCCGGGGGATTTTCTCCACACATAGTCTTCTTTTTTACGATATAGGGGGGCAACAAGCAGTCGGAGCCATTTTCATTACTACTGACGCCCATAGACATCCGTATAGAGGCTATACAGATGCGCTGCCCTTCTTTCTCCTCCCACCTCTACGGGCCACCGGCTACTCACACGCGACAACACAGTTGCCCCTTTACACCGGTCTCGTGTAAGCTAGAGGTACCTCTCCAGTCGTGACGCCCCAATTCGGCTACATGCAGTGTGGCACTACCTCTTACTAGTCTTCATAAACATAACGACCAAGTACCTATAAGATACTGTAAGCCATATTTGGCAATTACAATTTAAATGATTAATATACAATGTGTTTATGGATCCGACCACAAATGGCCCAGCATTTATATTGCCCCACGCTGGGCATAGACATATCGATTGCAATTATACGTTTCAACAATTTCACTGTTATTTTATTTGCAAACTGTACAATGTTATTTTTAACCGTGTTTGGCCTTCAACGTTACCTTTGACTCGTTTTGTTTGTTCATTAAGAGAGGCTTGCCTTGGACGTGTTGATAATGATTAATAAAGGGTTTAAAGAAACATTTAAATGGATTTTACGATTTATTTTATCGCTTTTTCATATTTTCTGTGCACAGTTTTCTTTGAGAGAGAAAGTAAACGGCTTGGCACTTTGTATTTTAACGCCATCTCGTTGTTCTCACCAATACTCGATAAATTTTTTTTCGGAAATTTGCCAGTAGTCTAGTTTCCTCAGTTCTGTCTAGGGTTGCCAACATTTCTTCGGCGACAAATAGTATTATTTTAAATATGCATTAAAAATATAGTAAACTGCAGTTAAATACTCTAAGTGCTCTGAGAGTTAGAATGCATAGGCGGGCCAGGCCAGGCCAGGCCAAAAAAAGCTCATTGATGCATGAGCAATAACATAGCATAAACAATATTTTTAGCTATTTGCAATATAAATATTTCAGTCTTGAAAATATAGTATTTTGCATACTATATATTTCTTCAACAGTATGTAGTACACAGACCTGTTATAGTACCCTGTTATAGTACGGTTGGCAACCCTAGTTCTGTCTCATAATGGCATAGCGAAATCAAATGGCTCTCATCAGCACCAAATGTTGGATGAGCGTCCATCAGATGGCCCATGAGGAGGAGGAAGGATGACGGCGCATCTGTATAACCTCAATTCGAATGTTTGTCAGCGTCTAAGCCATCTAAAAAACATATTTTTCATTACAATTTTTTTTTATTTTAAGGGGACAAACGAGCAGTATGCCCCACACTGGTTTGCCCCATTATACCTGTTATAAAATATAGAACCCGCTGACCCTCTCTAGCCCCAGTAAGACGACCAAACTAAAGACAAACCACAACTTAACCGCAACGAAAGAAGCTACGAGCTTTTACATTTGATAACAAACTCGATGTCACACTGTAGAAAGTCAAAAAACTGGTCATGCGCGAGCCGGAGAGGGTTCTGTACTAACTTGACGTAGGATCATGACAACTAGGGTTGCCAACTGTACTATAATATTATTGTACTATATTTCAGGTCTGTGTATATATTGTTGTTAAATATATAGTACGCAAAAATACTATATTTTCAACACTGAAATATTTATATTGCAAATAACGTTGCAAAAACTGCCACGAGTACCTCAATGAGCTTTTTTTTAGTTGAACCTGGCTCGCCTATAACACTAGTGCACTCCTTATTTCCTCGTTCACATATTCCGATTGGAAGGCAGTCCGACACGACAGGAGAGAAATCTGGTGCAGGACAGACAGCTAAACGTGCACTTTTAGAGTCGGGGGTGTAACACCGCCAACTTCCTGACTCCGATACGTTGATACAAATTGTAAAATAAGGCTAAGTACGACCTGGGATTCGAACCCATCTCTCTCTTGCCACTATATCAGTCGTAGCACTAAGCTATAAACAAATCATCAATACTAAAGTAGCATAAGACAACCAATCCGGTCTTTAAACGTATGCAGTGGACGTAGTAAAATTGTAAATTAAATACGAAATACACACAACATCTATCAGGCTACCAGACGCGCACACAGACACCCACACACACACAGCTGCGACGCGTAAAACCAGTGGCCAACCAGTTTATACGTAACCGAACGGTAATAATGGTGATATTGTTGTGTACGGTGCGCAAAAAAGGCCATTGTGCTGTTTAGAAGTGATTAGAAAAAGTTACGGTTCGTTGTGTACAGAAGGGCACTGAGTTGACCGCTCACGAAACAGAATCTTCGCCGTCGAATCTTTTGTAATCTATTTCAACAATTTGAGCAGATGAATTGATGTAATTTAAGTTGTCGATGTGCATAAGCAACTATTGGTCACTAGAGTCAATAATACGCTGACTACGGGAAAAATGCTAGAAAATAACTTACGAATGATGCAAAAGACAGATTTTGTTTTTAAATAAAAACTGTTTACTATTTGTTAAAATTAGGATAATATGTCAGGTACTGTAGTGAGTGTTAGGTACTTGAAATTCGAATTACAATGTTTTTTTTTATTAAAAACATTTCCAGCAAGGAGTTCCCACTCACTACAGTACTTACTAAAAGAGTATTGTTAGTTATAGTTTCGTATTTACTACGAATTTTTTTGCGAACGCTACCGGCTCGCCAAGTCGCGCAACACAACACGTGGTACAAGAAAGAGAGAAAATATAAACCCTTTAATTTATGCCACGATAGCACTTGTATCTCGAAAATAAAATATCATCTTATTCTTTTTTTGGGTCACTGGCCCCGAGTGATGTTCTTTACGTTGTCGATGGAACCCTTTTCATAAAAAGCCTTTTAAATCGATGCATTGACACAGTTCACTCATCAGATTAGGGCTGAAGATCATATCGCCGTAAGTATTCCGAACTTAATTGCTGGACCGTTTTTTTGTTGTTCCTTTTTTACACGTATAACATTTAATTTTGTACACTTTTAATTTGTCTCCAATGTACTTTGTTTTGGAGGTTCTTTTCTTTTGGATCAGGCTCAAATATAAACAACATTCAATGCATTAAAAGAAAGATATAATTATTATCATTATTGGTAAATTAAAAGTTGATATTGGAGACGAAGAGATATTGTTTCTGATTTGTCCTGATTGTGAACTGTTATTCAATATCTGAGACCAATAAAATCATAAGATTATGTTTATCATTTCAGTACCTATCACAATTTTGGTATTAGCAGCAGACTGAAAAAGAATAGAAATAAGAAATAACATTTGGTAAGAGGTAGTGCCTCCCTGCATGCTTGCATGCAGCCAGAGAAAGGCCGGCACGGCCGGAGAGATACCTGTCGTAAAGTAACAGCTGTGCTGTCACATTTCGTGCGGTGTGTAAGTAGCCGGAGGCCCATGGAGGTGGGAGGAGAGAGGAGGGCAGCACATCTATATTATGTAATTGTTATGATATTTAGAGCTGATTAGGTAGTAAGGTTGAAATATAAATAAACTAGTCTTTCTTTCTTTCTATACCTATAGCATTTATGCGGATATCTATGGGCATTATGAATGTATTAGAAAGTTTGATACGTATTTATTATCAGAAGATATAGAAATATAATACAATCAGCCCGTCATATGGCTCTGCAGTAAGTATATCGAATATACAATATTATATATTATGTATACTGACCGCAGCTCCATCTGGCGGAC
>LUGF01038395.1:177924-189877 GCA_001625245.1 Calycopis cecrops | reverse complement strand
ACACGAAGCGACGCGTCGTCGAGCGGCAGGCGCCAGTGTCGCCCGACCGCGGATCAGTAGTGTCGCAACGACACGTCCAATGAGTGTATTTTAGAGATGAGCAAAATGTATTACTGACAAGATATATTACTTCCTAATTCCCATTATGAATTTTATTTCATTGTCATAAAGCACAAAATAGCTATCAATTGGATTCTATCTGCTGTTGCCATCTGCGGTCGGGTTCCAATTCATGACCGCAGCGACGTGTCGCAACGACGTGTCGCGACGACATGAAGCGGCGACACGTCGTCTGCTGCAACCTCATGTCGCCCGCTTCCAACTTGTACCTTAATACAATCAGCCCGTCATATGGCACTGCAGTAAGTATATCGTATACACAATATTATATATTATGTATACTGACCGCAGCTCCATCTGGCGGTCTGATTTGTGAATCTAAACCGTTCTCAAATCTCCTTCAATACACAAAAAAATCATCGAATTCGGTTCAGTCACTTAGGAGCTGGAGTTAGAAATAGATTTTCCTAGGAAATGAATACAATTCCTAAATTTCGTGCATGTCCCGTAACATAATTATTATATACTACAAGTCTCAATTTCTTGATCCAATATTACTTCAAATCATGATTCCAAAGAAGTTTTACACCTCCACTTCAAAAAATTTACTTCAAAAAGTGATGCACCGATACTATCGACATATCCAACATCACTAACGCCCGGTAGCCGATACGCCTACGCCTGACACACATCACAAATCACAACAGATTCTCGCTCATGTATTTTATACACGTCGTAAACCTGCGATAGCCATCGAGACTCCGAGGTTATTGTGTGACCCCTCTTTATCGATATCTACCAAAAAATGTAGCGTCCCTTTTAGACATTTTATTAGATAGAAAAAAAAAGGTTTTAGATTTATGATTTTTTTTGTTGTCTGTATTTTAAGGGATTTTTATAGTATAAGGAGGCAAAAGAGCACTCGAACCGTTTTTATGACTACCGACGCCCATAGATATCCGCATAAAGGTTATACAGATGCCTT
The DNA here is from genome assembly GCA_001625245.1 of Calycopis cecrops. Classification (NCBI taxonomy): domain Eukaryota; kingdom Metazoa; phylum Arthropoda; class Insecta; order Lepidoptera; family Lycaenidae; genus Calycopis; species Calycopis cecrops. The sequence goes on along the minus strand of LUGF01038395.1, from coordinate 188,832 downwards.
GCCCTTCTTCCCCCTCTTTATCGATAATTATAAAAAAATGAAGCGTCATTTTTAGACATTATATTAGAAAAAAAAGTTTTAGATTTTTTGTGGCCTGTATTTTAAATTAATTCTAGATATATAATTAAAATATTAGAAAATATAAATTTATTCAAAATAGAGATGTAAATAAACAAGAGGAAAGTTTAACACAAACTCTCTCGTGAAATCTATCTAATCTAATCTATTTTTTGATGAAAATTGGCACAGATTACGATTAAATAATTAAAGATCATAGATAAGATACATACTTTTCACTTTTCATATCCCTATTAATATTATAAAGGTGTAAGTTTGTTTGTTACGCTTCCACTCCGAAACTACTCAAGCGATCACGAAACTTTGTACACAGTATACCTATTCTTAGAGGTATTAGAAAGGACTTACAATACTTTTATAAAAAAATATGGACGCGATAGAAGCCGCCTGTAAGAGCCAGCGGCTCTTACAGGCGGCTTCAAAAAAAAAAGTCTTAAATGAAAAAAAAACTAAATCCTTTATAAAAATAAAAAAAATAATGTTCCGAGTGGCTTGTGAGTTTTAGAGGCCAATTAGAAGATGAGGAAAGAAGGAGAGAACCGTCTAAGGGCATGCAACTTCTAGTATAACCCTTATACTTACTATAAAAAAGGTATTTTTGTCAGATTGTTCTGTTACCGGTTTTGGTTTGAACACATTAAGGTGAAGCTATAAAAACCGACCATCACTTGTACAAATGTGGAAACGAAAATAATGACCTCAGCACTTTGAGGTCGGACCACGGCTTCTGGAATTGGCCTCTGTATACGGGCCGGTGTTTAGTGGCAGTAAACGCCCAGAATAAACGCCCAAAATTGGACAAACCACCGCAAGTGATATACGGGCGTCGGCGTGTAATGGGCAATTTTTGAGTAAGAGGTGGCTGTATAGAAATAACAAGAAAATGCCGTATACGATGCGATTGCCTTCCGTGGCATTTCTTTTTTAATTTAATGCCGATTATGATCTAACGCATTCAATCATACTCGGCTAGCTAGATAGTAGCTAGATGTATAAAAAAGATAGTTCAGAATCGTGTTCGGTCTAGTAAACTCAGTTTTTTTTAAATATATAATTTCACGATTATCGTTATCATTTGTTGTAACGATTGAGCCTGATCTATGATTATGCTATCTAAAGGAGACGCTTCAATTCTCCCGGCCTTTCAAAATCGGCTATCACATCAAAGTATTTGACTAGTGAACCCGCTAAGATCGAATTTCGATCTAAGTGAATTTTTTTGTAATTAAAAACTAAATATCGTATGACATGTTATGTCATCGTCACTAAGATAAACAATTTATGTAGAATTATCAACACTTGCAAAAGATACATAACTTCATCAATAATTACGTGTATCTTATATATCAAAGTGTCAAATGCATGGTAGTGTGTGTAAAGTTTTATTTATTAAATTAAAGTAGGTACCTACTTTAAAAACATAATAATCATCAATCATTATCAAATCATTTAAAATATATTAGCGTTCAGCACTTCTATTACAATAAAACTATAAGTGTGCCAAATTTCATTCTCCTCCGTCCGCACAATTGTCGTAAAAATGTTCCCGAAGTTTTTGCTTCACGTGTTAATATTATATATCTATCTATATAATAGATTCGGTCTAATAGAGTCCAGTGCGCCTGACAAGCTGACATCAAAGATCTTAACAATAGCCAACGAAGTTTGCTGAAGATGTTAAAGAGCTGGTAGACTTGTAGTGTAGTTTGTTGAATATAGGTACTGAAAGCGATATATATCAGGGTAAAAGAAGTATGCCGCTGTATGAGCATTGAGGTTTCTATACTCTGGTTTGTGGCCCCAGCTAATTCGCCCAAGCCTTTCGTAAAAATGGCTTGTACTTATCGAGGATACCATTGATCCTGTCGTGTCGTCGGTGATGGACTTCCATTGCTAGTATGCTATATAATGTCCAAGCCGATGTCTGAAATTTCGCGTGGAGACATAGACTAAAAAAAGACTAAAAAAAGAACTAAAAAAGGCTAAAAAAAGACTAAAAACGACAAAAAAAGACTAAAAACGACTAAAAAAGACTATAAAAAACTAAAAAAAGACTAAAAACGACTAAAAAAAGACTGTAAAAAAACTAAAAAAGACTATTAAAAGGACTAAAAAAGATTTAAAAAAGACTAAAAACGACACAGTAAGTAGTTATGCCTATATATTTGTGAGAGTCCAGATAAACTAGTAGGTACAGGGATTGAACAAATAAAGGATCGGAATCTTCATGTATTTATAGATGTTTGTTGGCGCCGATTGGTTTGTTATTGTAAAAATAATGGTGATTATTCTTTTCACGTCTCTTTATGGCGTATTGTATGTGTAGATTAATATACATACGTACAAATAAACATTGCGATACAAATACAGTACGCGCTAAAATAAATGACATTTAAAAATATGGACACAAATTGATGCTCCTAGTTAAACCAGGTCGCAAATCTTTTTTCGTACACTTTTGTCAGTGGCTAAGCTAGCCAGTTCAATCCCTGCCCCTCGTTTTAGTCCTGAATTAAAAAAAAATGGTCTTATAGACTGCTGTTATATTATTATAGGTATATTGCTGCTAACAAACTAGGGTACCTTAGTATAGGTAAGCGTCGGATTTTAAGCGGTATTCGCTTTAACTGCAAGGCCCACATGAAAGTCACTTTGACCTGGCTGTGCCCTAACTTAACATTATATTTCTGCGTGAAAAAAGGAAATCTTTTGTCTTTGTCTGTCATCGATCTATTTTTTTGTGTAACGCAAGTATCTATAATCGTTTTCTTAACTTAAACCTCATCAAAGTTGTAATGATTTCATAATTTAATTATTTCATACTCTTCATTTTAATTTAAATTGGAAAATAAGCTGGCGAGAGCGTTACAAAAATCACACTTCAAGTCACACTTCACACAGAAGTTGTCATTCCAATTCAAAATTCAAATTCGATTTGAGTAAAACTTTTTTGTATTTTAAAAACCGGCCAAGTGCGAGTCCGACTCGCACGCCGAGGGTTCCGTAACCCAAACGTAACGCATGGTTTTCAATTATTGTAACTTTACGCCTGCCGTTTAAGTTGACAAACTTATATAAGTGATTGCTCACACACATTTAGTAGGCAAAGAATTACAGTTATAAGTTGATAATGATTTTTCCAATGATCTACATAATATAATTTACTAGATTTCAGATTTATTCTTCTATATGTGCTATAAGTTCTTACTTCTTGCCATATTTAACAACAGGTCAACAGGAAGTACCCGATAATTTTTTGGTTTTCGACAAAGATCGTTTTCATACAAAATTTGTGCATAATTGGCTATAATTTTTTATTGCGTTAACTTAAAAGTGTGATTTTTTTCAAGGCATCAAGACGTAACTGACCTCCGTATTTGACAAATTTCAGCTTAATCCCTTCACGCGTTTTAGAGAAAAAGGTCTTGACAGACGTACAGACAGACGGACAACAAAGCGATCCTATAAGGGTTCCGTTTTTTTCTCTTTGAGATACGGAACCCTAAAAATAAATATCAAATGAAATGTTATTTCATTGTAACTACGGTAATGAAAATCAATAATTAAGTTTTACTTCAATCGTGTGGACTAAAGCACACACTTTTTGATTTAAAATCGTATTCCTCAGGTATTGCTGGCAATATCTTCCTTTGTATCCCGTCCGCAAAAAAAAAACAAAACACTTCGTTTTCACCGCGCTTTGTCACAATCATTATTCATAGTGCTGCAGCTGTAATAATTAATAAGTTTGAGGTTTGAACATTTGCATACAATGGCGGCCTGGACGCGACGGTGGTGACAAATGAAGAAATCGGTAACAATAATTACTCATGTCATTCATAGCTTCCACATGGTGCATCCGATGGGTTTCGGCGAAGACGCCATTTTGTCATTGCTATTCTTAATTCGAAATATGTGTTCTTGTTTTAAAAATGTTCTAAATTTATACATATAATAAAAAGTAAAAACGTAAGAAAGTCAAAACTGTACATTGAATATTTTTTAAAAGAATACTTGGGGCATGATCTATAATAGATATTTTCGGTTTTATTATTTTGTCTGTAGGTATGTCCGGGCTAAACTCAAAAAGTACTGCACGGATTTAATTCAAATTTTGCAAAATATTACCAACAGGTCGGGTCAACATAGAGGCACATATTATCTCGATATTTCCACGGGATTGATTATGCGGGTGAAACCACAGGGCGCAGCTAGTAGTACATATAACATTATTAGTTTAACGTTGTTCTTAATGTCTTAGTTTAAAAAATAAAAAGAGTTTTCAAAGCATGTCCTACCTTGCACTTTGTTTATGTTGCTAAAAATAATTAAGAACCTACATTTATGTTGCCAAACCTGCCGAAGTTGCCATAATCTTTGTAAATTAAAACCCGCCTTCATTTTAACACCTCATTGGATAGGTTCGGCAACAAAGAAAACTTCACTTTATGTCTAAAAAATGCTACTTTGTTTCTTCATCTTTTAGTGAGCTACATCGCGTCACTCCCGAGTTACGTTACCAACACAAACGTAACACATACGTTAAAATCCATTAAGCAGTTCAGGCTTTAAGAGGTTCGGCCAAATCTAGCTGCATGCTGAGCACATTACCTTCTTTCTGACGCATTCGGTTAAAAGATAAAGCATATTTAAAAAAATACGTTTTTTTATTGTACAGGAGAGGTGATCGAGCAGTCGGAGCCATTTCCATGCCTACCGACGCCCATAGACATCCGCACACAGGCCGTACAGATGCGCTGCCCTCCTTTCTCCGCCCACCTCTATGGGCCACCGGCTACTTACAGTTTAGACACTACACGAAACACAGCTGTCACTTTACGCCGGTGTCATATAAGCGAAACGCATCTCCCCGGTATTGGCGGCCCAATTCGGCTGCATGCATGAACATTACCTTCTTTTTGGCGCGTTCGGGTAAAACATAAAGAATATTCAAAAAAATACATTGCTAGTAATTACAAACTGCTACCAGATCAGTGAGCAACTCTGTTGCATCACAAACCCCTAGGTCAGGGTTTCTCAACCAGTGGCTAGTTTTCAGGGGAGGCGCGAAGTATTTGATAATTAAGGTGAAAAGGAAAAATAAATTACTAGAATCATATAAACGATTGTTTATGGAGGTAACTATATTGGATTAGGTAAGGCATGAAAATTTTCGCAAGTCGTCTGGGAGGCGAGACTTCAAAAAGGTTGAGAAGCCCTGCCCTAAGTCAAACCAGTTTAGACGCAGAGGGATTTTAAATCAAAATAATTGAGTGGCCACCGGTTGGTTTAACTGTTAGCTGAGTTAACAACAATTAAGTGAAGCGATTGCTACTATAAATAGATTGTACTGAACTAATGTGCCTAGGAAAGTGTTTCCAATTGTTTTGGTTTATTTTCTTGTAGGGGAGTAATTTTGTGAGAGTTAGTGCAACACTGCATGCAAGCAGCCGAATTAGGCCGGCACGACCGCGGAGGTACCTCTCGCTTACACGAGGCTTAAAGTGACAGCGGTGCTGTCGCGTTACGTGGGGTGTGTAGTAACCGGTGGCCCATGTAGGGAAGGAGCATAGAGGGCAACTTAACACAAACAACTTAACATTTTTTATATTTTGATTTCTCAAGATTGTTTGGGTAAGCTTTTACGAAGTCGAAGTAAGAGGTAGTGCCACGTTGCATGCATGCATGTAGCCGAATTGGGCCGGCACGACTGGGGAGGCACCTCTCGCTTACACAAGACCGGCTGAAGCTGTTCTGTCGCGTTTCGTGCGGTAAGTAGTCGGTGGTCCAAGGAGGTGAGCGGAGAAAGAGGGGCAGCGCATCTGTATAGCGTCTATGTGGATGTCTATGGGTAGTCCTGAAAATGGCTTCGACTGCTTTTGCACGCCTATACCATACAAAAAAAACCTATCAAAACTCCGTTTTCCAAACTATATTACCATGTAGTTTAAGTACATGGCAATAGTAAAGAAAGCAGTTGGCTTGTCTCTTTTTTTTTTTCTTACTTCTCCCGCACTATCTACCCCTGTCTAATAACCCTCTGAATTCCAATGGATGAAGACTCCAGTTAACTATTAACGGATCCCACAGTTGACGATCCATTATCCAACAAATTCCCATAGACCAACATTCACACGAATGACCACTGACAATTTGACAATCATCCGAGCCGATGACTCGGCAGAAGCGCGGGTCAAACGGATTGACCAGAGGCGCATCAATGGCCAAATAAAAAAAGCGTTTAGACCTTAACAAATTGTGGTTTTTGTGTGGATTGTGTTGTGTCACTTTATTGTGACGTTAATTGTGGGAGGTCTTAGAAGGGCCCTCCCTTTCCAAGACCTAAAACTTTAGAACAAAAAAGTTTAGGTTTGCCTTGTTGTGGGGCTGACTAAGTCTGAGTAAGTGTAAGCGAGAGGTGTCTCCCCGGCCGAGCCGGCTACATGACTACATGCAAGCATGCAGTGTGGCACTACCTCTTACTAAGTGGTCTTAGAAGGGGAAGGTAAAACTTCAGGGTAGGAAAATCTAGAATGATCTAAGCCTTGTCGTGAGGCTGAGTAGCTCAATATAAACCCTGACATACTGGGCTGTTCCTTGAGGGGTCTCTTATGAGACTTGTAGACTATAATATGGTGTCAGTCACCAGGGAGTACAGTCTCTGATAGGTCCAGGTCCCTCCACCATGGGGGCCCTCGCAACGGTTTTTGGTCGATAGTGGTACACTCTTGTGCCGAGTCGATACCGGCCCACCCAGAGCAAATTCTTTGCGGGTCCCAAGTCTGATAATTTCCCTTAGGCTCCCTGCTATCATTTTAAATGACTCACAAGTGGTGACCTTCCTGGAGATACAGCAGCATGGAAAATTGGGAGGACCTTTTGCTTTTCGCGTTTGCGCACGGGACCAGGGACCAAAATGAGATTCTCACGTAGTGCTTTGTCCACCCTGCACAAGGCTGATGTGAATGCGTTTCCCAAAAGTAAACAAAAAAGGAGGGATGTAGCGTGCGATTCTTGCTGGTCGTGATGAGCTGATTGGATTACAACCCAGCATCACACTGCCTCTTACAATCATGAAATTCTGACATTACACAAAGAAACAAAACCACATACCCATCTTCCAATGGTTGATATTAAACGATTATAATATCATTAATTTACGCGGTTTCGCCCGTGTAAGTTTCGAACCCAAGGAAATATGGAGATGAAATATAGATGTTGGCCGATTCTCAGACCTACCCGATATGCACACAAAATTTCATAAGAATCGGTCGAGCCGTATCGGAAGAGTACGTATATGTTTAAATTGTGACACGAGAAATTTATTTATGCAGAGTTTTTAAATCACAATTTAGTTCTACCTTCACTAAAGCCAAATCAGGCTGTCATATAGGCACATTTAACGGTGATTTTCACATAAGTTTCCACCATAGAGTTTTATGGTGTCGATTGATTTACACACCATAAACCTGACCATCCAGCTCTGTTTGGATTAGAACAAAGTGTGGAGATGGTGTTTTATTATCTCGCCGAGATGCAAATGATTTATGGGACTTTTATGGGAGCGATTGATCTTTGATGGGGAATTGGATGGTGTGTATTTGGTGGTGGGACGGCTAGTAGGTCAGGAAGACCACCGGTAACGGTGATGAGACAATAGTTGGCTAAGTCCATGTTATGGGAAAAGGGAAGAGTGGATTGTTAAGGCATTTAGTAAGGCAGTAAGAGGTCCACGAGGTACCTCTTGCTAAAGCAACGAGACGAGCAGTCGGAGATATTTTCAAGACCACCGACGTCCATAGACATCCGCATAAAAGCTATACAGATGCACTGCCCTCCTTTCTCCTCCCACCTCTGTGGGCCACCGGCTACTTACCTACACACCGCAGGAAACGCGACAGCACAGTTGTGACTTTACGCTGGTCTAAGCTTACTAAGTTTCTAAGTTCTTTTCTGATTAAAACTCAAAAGAAACTGCGCATTAACAAGTCTAGTTACTTTGATTATTCAGTCTTGTAAATGATATGTGAGTCCACTTACTTATATGTCATATCATTACAGAATAAATGTCCTATAGGCCTTTAAATTATACCTTCCATGCGATACGATATATCGCAACTTCTTTTTTTTTCGAGGTATATAGGCTATAATTATTGCTGTGATAATTTCTGTTCAGTAGCAACTTTTTTCTTCTACATTCTTCTTTATAACTAGCTTCCGCCCGTAGCTTCGCCCACGTGAATTTCGGATTTTAAAAATGGAGTTATTATACATTTATAAACCTTCCACTTGAATCACTCTATTTTAAGAAAACCTATCAAAATCTGTTGCGTAATTTTATCTGAACTAAGCATACAGACACACAGACGGTGGAAAGCGACTTTGTTTTATACTATGTAGCGATATAGAAATAATGTTTGTTACTTTGTTAGTTTGAAGAGAGGTGGTAGAGTATTCAAAAATTATCAATGGCGATCCGATCATGTAAATTCTTTCACAAACTTACAGACAGACTATTTAGAAAGAATATTTCATAATTGAAGCTATTTTATTATGATTTGATGAATTTTATTTTATTTCATATTTTTTTAAATTTTATAAATTTTATTTTTGTTATAGCTTTTCGATAACTATCGACACGGATCACATAATAATTGTGCAGACGCGGACGTTTTCTCGTCGTTCCTTCTCTCTCTGGGCTGTGAACTCAGATACCTCACTAAACGCGACAGAACAACACTTTACGTGGTATCATGAGAGCAAGAGGTACTTCCCCGATCGTACCGGCCCAATTCGGTCAGCAACCTCACAATAAACATTGCCAAGACGTCATTTAAACCTTGAATCTCCTATGAATCGTACCTACGCAACCTATCGATAAGTCGTACCGACGAAACGTTTTGACAAATCGAACCGACGAAAAGTATCGATAAATCGTACCGACAAATCGTACCGATGAAACGTATCGATAAATCGTACCGATGAAACCTATCGATAAATCGTACCGTCTACAAGACCCTTTATAACGCAGAACTTTATAAGAGCACGTTTATCAGCACACAAATTGCGAGGCACGCGCGAACCTAGCATTATCCGCTTCTAGGAAGGCTCTTAGCCGCTCATTAACTCCTGGTAGGTATTAGCCAACCGAGTGATGAAATCGCGGCCAATGTCGGGTTTGTTAACTAGGTAAGGAAAAAGTGTGTTTTGCTTTTGAGGGTAACTGAGAAAGGACTACTAAGAAGTGCCATATTAGCCAAATTGGTCCGACACGACCGGGTACCGCCCGCTTACATAACAGGTACCGCCGTGAAGTGGCACGTTTCGCTTTAATGAGGTTTTTTAGTAGCCGATGGCCTATAGGAGGAAAGATAAAGAAAGCTGTTTCTGCGTAACAATTGTGTGGGTGTCTGTGAGCGTTTGTAGTCATCGAACGGTTTGTTTTCTCGTTTGCCCCCTTATACTTTAAAAATAAACAATACACAGCGAATACGTAATATGTCATCGTATAATCTGTTTTTTTTTTAATTTACCTACCTTTAAATAACCTTTTGAATATTATATACCTGTTGTGTGTGTTATATACCTGTCAATTTAGTCTCAAATTGACAAGTATTCAAATTTAGGTCAAATGTATAAGTAATGATACCAGCGTTTTTGTGCAGTGCTGACCCTAATATACCGATTTCAATAAAACGTAAATTAATGAAGATTTTTGAAAACAATAAACATTTTCTTGTACTGCAACTATAATTTTACAACTATAAATTTATTAGAAATTTTAAAATTAAATTTATTAAGGATATGTTGCAGGAAATGACGTTTAAATTAAAATTAAAGTACGAAACCTTTTTGGAGTTAGTATAAATACTTAATAAATTATGCGTGTTGTGGTGTTTTTAATATATATACCTTTATACAATAATGATATTGTATTAATTCTCTTTATAGAACACATTTACGTTTCTATGTAGATAACTTATAAAAACGACAATTGTTTTTCCAATAGTGGCACAACTCTATTCATGAATCACAAAAAACTAGCAACATCGCTCTTGTCAATGTCTCTCAAATTAAAAAAACGGACTATAGATCTTAGGATTTATCTAACAGTACAAAGTCGGAAATTTTGTATTGTCACACCTGCTTTCGGAGAACACGTAAAGCCTTTGGACCTAATTCTACCAGGAGGACATAATTTGTATTAAGTGAAGTGTGGCCCATGGAGGAGGGAGGGGAGGGTGTTGTCCACACATCTGTGTGGATGTCTGTGGGTCATGATTATGGCTCCTACTGCTAATTAAAGAGTTTATAAGTTTTCCTAATCGTAAGGAAGTAAGTAGTTTTTAGTTCTCAGGAAGATTATTAAAAATGGCATAAACTTCTAACAATAGTTTGACAATATAAACCCTTTTTACTATGACACAAATATCATTTAATCTTTTTTAAATGGATGAAGTAACATCAGTCGTGTTGTCTGTGGATGGGATCGTAAAAAAGATGAAAAAAAGTGACAAAAAAGTTGATGATGACGAAGTTTGAGTGATAATGTTTGTGTCACTTCACACTTATAGGCTAAGCCTTTTTGGGGTGAGTTTTTTGCCCTTACAAGGGATCCATCCAAACGCAGAAACAGGGACTTTACCCGTATCCGAATAAAGTATTATGAACACTGTTTTTCATTTAGGTTAATATATTAAAACAGAAATAAAGTATCTCTTGAAATCTGTTTATAAGTGTTAATAACTGTTACAGTCAATAAGGTTATTGGCATATGGCATAAATATGCGTTCTCGCCTCTCTCACACTTACATAAAAAAAAACCGGCCA
>LUGF01038395.1:165497-177727 GCA_001625245.1 Calycopis cecrops | reverse complement strand
GGCATAAATATGCGTTCTCACCTCTCTCACACTTACATAGAAAACTATCGAAAGAGTTTGAGACAGGTAAAAACAGAAACGTTTTAAGTGTTGCAGAATATTCTGTAACACATTGAACGTGTAATGGTTATGAAAGGGGTGTTTTGGAGTCAAATGCGTAGTAATAAGTACAAAACCAATTTTTGAAGATCATAAGAGATTAATATTTTCATTCCAGGCTGCTTCGGTGTTTTAGTAATGAAATTTAATTAAATTAAAATTGTAATATTATTGTAATAGATTGTTTAAATTTCAAGAACCGGCGAAACAAATTCAGTCTTGAATTATTTCGCCGGTTCTTCTTGGGTCAGCTCTAGGGAATCGCGGCAGATGTTCGACGTTGAAAAAGAAGTGAACAGAATATTTTGAATAATTTTGATTTTTTATATTAAAGTAACTGATTCAACCGCGTCATAAAATGATTTATATACTTCACCCCCCTATTTCACCCTCTTAGGAATGTAGAATTTCAAAAACCTTTTCTTAGTGCTCACTTACACAAAAAAAGGAACCTTTGCATCAAATTTCAATCTCTTACTCAGGGGCGGTGTACGTAGAATAAATATGAGGACCAAAACCGTGTGAAACATTTCACGATCAGCATAACGCTGTACCGTGCTTGCATCGCTTACATCCTCCTTTCACATCAGAAACATATGCGGAGTAATCTCAGATTGCGTGTCGGGACTGACACACATTTTTTCCTATGACACAAGATACAATATCTATTTTATTCTAGAATTTGTCTCGCGTTATCGAAGTAGGATAATAATGTGTATCTATCTTTAGCATTTAAGCACCTTCCGCCCACACCTCTTTAGCGTTATCAAGGTTTCTGTGATAAGCCCATCTACATATTTAATTTATAATCATCATCATCAGTCTTAATCCGCCCACTGTCCATTGGTTTCTTAGTTTTTAACAAAAAACCAGATAAGCGTTATTATTTTTATTTCTTGAAATCTACTATTCTTATAATTGGCTGCTCTACTGCTTATTACATTGGCAGTTATTCTAAGTCATGAATGCCAACATAATATTTATGAGGATAAAATATTATGTTGGTATAAACAATAATGTTGGCTAGAGACACCTGTGTTACGCGGCGAGTCCGCTTGAAAAAACGCCTCGCATATCGGCTGTGCATAGACAGAGTAATATGGATTCTAAATTCAAAAATTCTAGTCTGTGGTTGCTAAATAATGCGGATTCTAAATTCAAATTTAGATTCATTAGAGGATGATTTCATAGTAATAGTGGATTCTAAATTCAAAAATATCTAGTCTGTGGTTGCTAAATGATGCGGATTCTAAATTCAAATTTAGATTCTTTTGAGGATAATATCCTAGTAATTGTGTGGATTCCAAATTCAAAAGTATCTAGCCTGTGGATACTAAATAATGCCGATTCAAATTTAGATTCCTTTAAGGATTATTTCCCAGTGATGTGGAATATAAATTCAAAATATTTATCTTTATCTTTTGGGTATATTTTGCAGTTTAAAAAGTCTAAAATCAAAATCCTGAACATAATGAACTTTATACTAATTTACTATAACAAATTTGAATGATGTTTTTTGTGGTATTGTGGCCATTTTCACGATTACCGACGCCCATAGCCAGATTCTGCCCTCTTCTCCTCCCACTTCCATGGGCCACACATAGCTTTCACACAACATACGCCAAGGAAGGCCCATATTCATCAGTTGGTGGTTTGTCCATCAACTAATGGTCATAGGCCCTTCTGAAGCCCCTTGGCTGATGATGGTATAACTATAAAATGAATTGAAAAGCATTGAAAAAAAATAAAAAACTCCCAATTGACAGTTTCATAGCAAAACTAACGCCAAGGCGAAAATTCATATAGAAGGCCAAGCCTGAGCAAAGGTTAAATGACTAATGTAAAATATTATGATGAAACAAATTAATTTGTTGCAAAATTAATAATTAATTTAGATAAAGCGTTTCTTTTACTATATTATTTTATTACGAACTGGTTTCGTAGCTGAGTCTAAAGCTATCTTTTACTCATATTCCTTAGTCACAGCTACATTTTGCATGCTGTTTGTAGGTTTTCTCTGGCACTTTAAAAGGAAAGAAAGAGATCAACACATCTGCATAACAATTGCTCTGTTGTTCTGGGCGTTTGCAGTCATCAAAAGGCAGACTGTTCGTATGACCCATCATACTATAAAACATGAACTTTATAATTAAGTCATCCTTGTATTTATGACACAGCAAGTATCTACCAGGTCTATAATATGAGACAAAGCAATAAAAAGAATCGAATGTCATAACATCAAACGGTGAACATGTATCATCGTAAACTTATAATCGTGTAACATGAAACAATGGCTAATACAGAACTTGACACCATGACTTGCCTTACGTAACATAAAACTATAGACTGCGGTTACTCATCTAACCAGTAACCACTGTCGTGCGGCGTATCCATATATTACTAACGTTGCACTTTAGAGCGGGACGGGAGATGCGCCGTCCCTCTCGCACGGCGGCCGGTCCCTGCACGTGTGTCATGACAAAACAGGTTTCGCCTGAGGACGGCACAAGATTTTATTAATTTGTATTTCTTATACATTTTGTTCACCTCCGCGAGTATTCTGTTGCCCTGGTACCGGTGCCATCGATCTTATTGATAACAAATTGGTTGTCCTTTGTTCTGTCGCGGGCATGGGTTTGTTTTCGCGCATTTGTCATCGTGACGCCTTTAAAAATGAGGTTTTTACGCAAAAAAAAAACAACTTAAGTACTTTCTTTTTCTTTTAACAAAAGTACAATTCTTACTTTGAACAAAAACATTATCTACGTGCCTAAAATGCATATTGTTTTTGTTTGAAATTTAAAAAGACGAGAGATGTGAACAAGAAACATCGAACCAAATTTTCAAATGTAAATTTCACAAGATCTTAAAGAATCAATGAATCAATTCGATTCATATAATTATGTTATACTAATTAAGTAAGATGAAATAGCTATACCTAAATGACTGGACTATCAGCCCGGGATCCGATAGATGCAATCATCTTCTGACGATGACTTGTGGCGTTCTCTGGACCTCAGCAGTCTTTTGGATGATGAAAATGAAAAAGTTTTTATTCAAAATAGAATTACAGAAATTACTGTTTGAACGTCATCATCATATTATACCGGTTCAACCCTATTCCTGTCCTGAGAAGAACCGGCGAAACAAACTCAGCGGGCCTCACATTGTGATGAGATATTAAAGTAAAAAATATAAAAATACAATAATATACAATTTATGAGTTTACAATAATTATGGTACAGCAACCGTCTGGGAGGAGGGTACTTTGGGGTTTGGGGGGATTGATGATGCTAACATCCAAATCGCTATCGAGATGCATTTCTTTCATCTGCGGGTCCCCCGACATCTCGCCTAGTTCATTGAATTTTGTATTGGCCTTTTCGACAGCATACCACTATAATATTTTAATAACTGTGGGTTGCCCGTCAGACCTAGTCCGTTGAAGCTTTGCCACAGCAAAAGGCCATAAAATATTTTCAATAAAACTATTCCATTTCATAGTTCAGTCAAAAAAAGCCAACTTAAAAATAAATATGTGGCCGTTTGTTTAGGCGTGGATGCCCGCGAGGCCCCGCCGGTAGCGGCCGATCACTGATCGATATCGGGATGATTACGATTTTTATTCATTTATTTAATTACTTCCTACGGACTTTTCAAATTAATAAAGTTGGTCATGTATGGGAAGCTTTGTAGAAGGTTTGTCTTTGGATATTATAAATATATAAATAAACATAATTTGTGTTTGCGTTTTGCATCAGAACCCGTAACTATGCTTTTTATCTAAACAATCCTAATCGAATAATGATATTGTAATTTTATTTTATTTTATTTTATTTTATTTAATGTTTATATTCCATCAGTTTCAATATTTTTAACAATCATAGTTATTATTGTTTTATAAATAAGAAAGTTCTTTAGAAGGACCGCGGTATAAGAAATATAAAATTATTGTGTGAAACCCTAACGTTACGCCAAGGGTAACGCTTGACCGCGCTTAGGTCACTCTCAACTAGTCGAATCCGATATCTATGAGTAGATTATCTATCATTGACGACATGTAAGTTTTCTTTAAACGTCATCGATCGTCAATATCTATCTATCAAAGATAAGTACTATTAGTACTAGGGCTGCATACAATCTTAAGAGATCTAAAACTCACACTTTTGTTCACAGATCGTCCATTCTCGGAGTCGGACATCCCAAGACCGCCCCCGCCGCCACAGCCGTGCAGACGCTCTGCCTCGTCTCCCCCTCTGACCCTGGCGTTCGATGGGGAATTAGAAGACGACGTCTTCAGCCCCAGAAGTCCCGTGGAGACCTCCACAAACCTGGACATATTCCGGTATGCAAGGATGTCCAGCTCTGGAGTCCTGTTGAGCCCGAGAAGAGAGCGCTCCTTCACCTTCTCCGTGACCAATGAGAAGCACTGGCGGGATAAAGGAGGGACGGATGTGGCTGATGGCGTGGGTTCTGATGAGGTAAGGATCTTTAGTTATGTAAAATTTCTACAGTTGTGTCGTAGGTACTTTATTCGCTAATCAATAGCCATACTTCCTACTCCTCCTGCTTTCTTCTGATTAAATTCGTTGCGGGTCCCAAGACAGATTTAGCTTTCCCTCGGGCTCCTTGCGATCATATCAAAGGGTCAAGTGTGGTAGTCGCTGTCGATCCTAGCGACACAGGAGTAGCAGCGGTGGGAACGAGTGTTGGGCCAAAGCCCGAAAAAAAAAAGAATCAACAGCCATGAAAATGTTTTGGACAGCTCAATTGTTTTTTCTATTAAATATTTAAAAAATCAAATTGAATCATGAAATTGTCACAATGAGATAAATAATCATTTAAGGAAACTCCGAAGAAATCATTCTAAGCATATGAGTGCAAATTTGACCATTTTTTTAACAACTCATTCCACTATGCGCTATGCACGTCTTCAACAGATACCTACTATGTTTTATTTACTATGTTTTATGCTCGATAGGGGCACAGATCTTAATGGTCTAGACCCAGATAGTGTTTAAACCTAGGTATTTACCTAGGTAATACTATCTGGCGATGACTGGACTCGCCGTTATTCTCATTTAATTCCCAGGTACTAGGCACACATCAGTTTAGTGGCGTTACTATTGTGAAATCTATAATGTACGTGCAAAATATGATGTTTTGTAAAAACCTGCACATGCGCTTTGTTCCATAATGAATCATCAGTCGATGAACCATGTCACGGTGTAGATATAACTTTGAAGAAAGAGCGCCATCTGGGTAACTCAATGAGAATCAATATGAGTTTGAAATTGTGTTTTGTTAGCTGTTGTGCCACGTTTGCAGCCTGATTGGCTCGACACGACAGGGGAAGTACCGCTCGCTCACACGACACAGGCGTAAAGTGACAGTTGTGTTGTCGACGCGTTTTTGCAAAACGTTGATTTTTTTTTACATACGAACAGAGGGACAACAAAATTATCCGTATATATTCTATGAATAAGCCCTTGAATTTTTTAGGGGCCATGTTGCAATCTAGATACCTAGGTAATCTTCCGCAGATGTCCACCTACCTAATATATATACCTATAACATTAAAGTACAAAAACTCCATGCGTGGATAAAATAATCTAATAGCACATAACACGCTATTATTTACGTTCAATGTTACAACCCGGACGGTACGGTCGTAGTACAACACGTGTTTTATTACACGGCGTGAACGGCAACCATTGTTTGCAATTACAATATTGCAATCGTGGCAACGATGTATAATGTTTATCATGCAAATGAAAATACAAAGATATAATACTAGCTTTTATCCACGGCTTCGCTCATATCCGTATTATTTTTTGTTAAAAAAAAGTATCATATCTCCTTTCTAAAACCTTTAAGAATAAGTGTACAAAGTTTCATGATTGAGCAGTTTTGGCGTGAAAGCGCAACAAACAAACATTTACATAGTTATACTATTAGTAGGGATAAACTTCGCCCCGCTGTTTCACCCGCGTAACTTTTGATCAATGTCGGGATAAAAAGTTAAAATATACTTTACGAGCGATCATTTTTTTTTTATGGTAAAGAGGGGCAAAAGTGCATTCGGAGCCATTTTCTTGATTACCGATGCCCATAGACATTCACAGAGGCTATATAGTTGCGCTTCCCTCCTCTCTCCTCCCACATCCATGGGCCACCGGCTACTTCCACACCGCACGAAGCGCGACAGCACAGCTGTCACTTTACGCCGGTGTCGTATAAGCGAGAAGTACCTCCCCGGTCGTGTTGGCCCAATTCGGTTGCATGCATGAATGCAGTGTGGCACTACCTCTTACAGCCGATCATACATATCGTAATGAATACATATGATGAAATAGGTAAGTTAATTAAATTACTCGAAAAAAATTGTATTTAATTCAATTTAAATATGTAAGTCAATTTAAAGATCTTACAGTTATGAAGTAAACTTGTAAAATTCATAACTTAAAGCAAAACGCAAGTCTTCTTTTATACTACAAATGACGCCTGTAAAAAATAGAATAATCGCATCAAGTAATTGCTATTCAAAATGATCAGGCGCTATAAATATCTGGAGCGCCATTCGTATTATACGTAGGGGATACAATTTAAAGACAGTTAATGTTATAATAAAATAAAAAGTGCTGACTGAAGCGGAAATTAAATCTTTTCCGATATCCAGAGGTTTACGTTCGAATAAAGTTTACTATGAGTTTTGTTTTCATTGTTGTGAGGAGTGGAGAAAGATCTTTGTAGAATTGTTCGCTTCGAGTGCTATTTTGTACAATTGATCGTAGGTTTCTTAACTTAACAACCAATATGATAATTACAATTGTGTAATATTTAAATAGTTAAAAAATATATTAATATTTTTTTTTTTTTATGGTATAGGAGGGCAAACGAGCAGTCGGAGCCATTTTCATGACTACCGTCGCCCACAAACATCCACATAGAGGCTATACAGATGCGCTGCCCTCCTTTCTCCTCCCACCTCCATGGGCCACCGGCTACTTACACAATAATATTAGGGATGTTCCATACATATGAGTACCAAAAACAAAAATATTCTACAACTTTAGATTCAAAAATATTTTTATTTAGACTATTTGGTAACATGATAGATGTTCAACAGTAAATTTAAATTTTGATCGCCAACGTCCATACCACGGTGAATACACCGGTTCTCGTCCGATCACCGAAGTTAAGCAACGTCGGGCGCGGTTAGTACTTGGATGGGTGACCGCCTGGGAATACCGCGTGATGTTGGCTTTTTGTTGTTTTTTTTTACTTATTGAATGACTGTAATAGTTTTTTATGACAGCTCTATCATATATTTTTTTTTAAATAATATTTTAATTTTTTCAACTGAACTTTCTTCCGATTCTACAAAATAAATAGTTTTTAAGCGGGCATTAAAAATCTAGATCTTTTAGCCGCATAAGACCCGCATATCACCAGCATAAGAATTTCAATTAACTGCACGAAGTATCTGACACAGTAGGAGTGTTCGGAAATAAACACAAGATGGCGCGGTGCCAACTTTCGCGCGTAAATTAATTTTAATATTACACGATAGAATCACAAGTGGGACAGAGACAAAGGAGATGTCCGGGTTGTAAGTATTTTAATATTGTTGCACAATAACTCTTTTAAGCTGCGTAAGAAAGATAATGTTATTCAAGAGTAGGGTTGCCACCCGTCCGGGTTTCCTCGGATTTGTCCTAGTTTAGAGGGCGTCCGGGGAGCGTCCGGCGTCCGGGCGGGATTTTATTTGTAGTCCGGATTTTGATTTAATTGATTTGATTTTTGAATGATTGATTTGATTCAAAAAACTAAGACTAAAAATTTCAAGTTTTGCAAGAAATATTTATGGTTACTTGAAGTATTTTTTTTAAGTTCGTTATTTAGTTTAAAATAGCATTAAAATAAATAATACATGATTTATGACCATGAAAACTATATTTTATTCTTCTGAGTATCTTATGAAAAATACTATTTTCTAACGTCCGGGTAGGAAGCTCCGAAATCCGGGGTTCTTACGTGCCTTGTCCTAGTAGACAGATTTTTGAGATGGCAACCCTATTCAAGAGTAGGTATTGTATGTATGTGATATAAGGTCAAAAAACTTAATTTTTTTTATGATATAGGGGGCAAACGAGCAGGATTTATTAGACTAGGACTGGTTTTTGAAAACTAGGAACCCTAACCCATTCAAAAGCCTCCTCCACACTTGCAACATCAAAGATGGCCCCCGCGGAGACTGGCGTAAACTCATTTCAGTATTTAGTACAAAAATTAATTGGCCCACAAAACATGGCTATACACGATATTGGATCCGTTTGATGGTCCTCGGATAACTGCGCTTTTTATTACTAGTACAAGAGGGGATCATACTTATTTAAGCTACGTAATATCAAAAGCTTTTTAAAAGCCTAGGGAGTAATCGAGCAGTCGGATCACTTAATGTAAAGTCGACAGACATCCTCTAAACAAGAGGAATAGTTTTTTTTAAATTATCAACAACGCCAGAGGTTGTAGTAAGAGGCCTCTCGCTTACACGAGACCTACGTGAAGTGACAGCTGTGTTGTCGCGTTTCGTGCGGTGTGCAACTAGCCGGTGGCCTTTAGAAGTGAAAGGAGAAAGGAGGGCAGCGCATCTGTGTAGTTTCTATACGGATGTCTATGGGCGTCGGTAGTCATGAAAATGGCTCCGACTGCTCGTTTGCCCCCCCATGCCATTAAAAAAAAAAAAAAAAGGTCTGGCAGTTTTTTTTACCTCTGCTACAGTTACAGAGGATCATACTTTTCATTTAAGCTATGTAATGTTAAAATGTAGCTTTTTTATTAGCATAGGAGGCTACCGAGCAGTCGGATGTGATGTTAAGTTGTCACCAACGCCCACAGATATCCGTTACAGCAGAGGTCTCCCGTACGATGCCCGCCCTTCCAAAAACGAATAAGCTCTTGATGATTCCAGGGCGATAATTGTCTGGAATTATCAACTGATTTATGTATTTATATAAACAGAGAGTTTAATAACGTTCTTCTAGCCGAATTTCGACTACGGCGGTATTGTGACTAGCCAATCAGGATATTAGAAGGCACAAGTCGGTGCGGACACGTGTGCCCTTTCATTCCCTTATACGCTTAAGATGGTAGCAAGATACGACCGGAAAGAAGGTGCTGTGCTTCTCTCCGTGGCATGGAGGCACAGCACCGCCTTCTTCCTGACTCTTTATTCTTCTTGACTTTGAAATGTAATTAGAAATTGAGAAACCCCAATAGGGAACGTGCATGAAACATAGAGGCAGTACTTTCGCCGCCCTAGTGATCATTTTCGGAATCAAGTGCTAGCAAAACAATAAGCAAGAGACAATGACAATGATGTTCACATATTATGTCATATCATACGTAAATTTGCTAGCACAAGGTTCACATTTCAGCCACTAGTTAGCGTGCCAGTCTAGAAGCGGGATCCCAATAACAATTAAATTTGAAAACGGCTGGGGATTTTGCGGATGATTATTTCGCTTGTCATCAATAGGTTTTCTCGTTTGCACTACCTGTTACACCTAGTCTAAGTACTAAAAATCTGCTTAATTATTAATACATGAGACTTGAATAGGCTTCGTTTCGTTTGCATAAATCTTTGCTTTCATTAATTATTTAATTATTTTTTTATAAAATCACGGGCTTAAAAGACCCCATTTGAATGTTTTTGTTTAAGTCTAATCTCTTTCATGATGTCCGGGTGTCGCTGGACGACCATAGACATTCGCTTCTAAGAGGTTGTAGAGATTTTCCCTCTTTACTCCCCGCCCCTCCGTGAGCCACCGGCTACTGTTACACTACAAACGCGACAGCTCGACTCATTACGGCGGTATAGTGCAAGCGAGAGGTACCAATAAACGACTTTCGGAAGAGGTAGTGCCATGCTGCATAGGAGGAGGTAGTGCCATGCAGCATAGGAGGAGGTAGTGCCATGCATGGTGCATGGCACTACATCCTCCTATGCAACTGAATTGGGCCGGCACGACCGGGGAAGTACCTCTCGCTCACTTGATACCGGCGTAAAGTGACAGCGGCGTTGTCGCGTTTCATGCGGTTTGTGAGTAGCCGGTGGACCATTGGGGGGGGGGGATGATAAGAGGGCAACGCATCTGCGTAACAATCATGCGAATGTCCATGGGCGTCGGTAGTCATTAACAGGCTCCGATCGCTCGTTTGCCCCCTCATGCTATAAATGAAAAATAAAAAAAAATTACTGCTGGCTGCTGCAACTGATGCTGAAGCCGAGAACACCTTGGTTACATGCCCACCAGTGGCAGACTGCCCAAGGTATCCTAAACATCTAGAATGTTGATTTACTAAAACCCCGCCTAAACTGTTAAAAAAGTTTTATTACAACAAACACAATATGCATATTATATCCTACTACATTCACCTTGAGCGTGTTTTATCGTGAATATGTGTGTGTGACTGTGTGTATGTGAATGTGTTTGTGTGTGTATGTGTGTGTGCGTGTGTGTATGTGTGCGTGCGCGTGCATTTAACTCGGCAACTGCAACTGTCATAACATCACTTGATGTTTACGTCCTGACGACGGAGTCTAGTGCGCTCGTGAGAATTGGTACTTGTAGTCATAGATTTAGAATTGTTCTCACTACGTGAAAGACGTACAAAGCGTGGGAGCGAGACATTCAAATTAACTTCCAATCATCGGAAAAGAAAAGAGACAGTAGATGAAGTACATATGAGACAATTATTTTACGCGAGTAAGAGGCCATAGTGACCCGATTACATAATAATGACAAAGTCATGTAAGTGTTTTTATCTACACTAATGTTGTAACATTCTACTTATGTTTCCAATACTTGACTTATAATAACTACTGTTATAGCTCAGACAACAAAAAACTCAATTGACATGATGTTATAATATCCAAATCGATATCGTAAAATCTCATTATAACACTGTGTGAGAGCGAGAGGGAAAGAAAAAGTGGTGAGAGAGCCTTATGTTAAAATTCATAACAGCGCGCGCTCGCTCCTGATTGGCCCAGCGCGCGCTGCAGCTGCGCTCTCATTGGTCAGATTTTAATGACCACAAGTTCACTGCGACAATACATTATAGGTAAGCCTGAATTTAATGTTTCGCAATGTTTTATTAATTGATTAATTGCATTAGTGAAGAT
Organism: Calycopis cecrops; assembly: GCA_001625245.1. Classification (NCBI taxonomy): domain Eukaryota; kingdom Metazoa; phylum Arthropoda; class Insecta; order Lepidoptera; family Lycaenidae; genus Calycopis; species Calycopis cecrops. Next base: position 166,437 of record LUGF01038395.1, on the reverse strand, counting down.
AAAGCAGTGTATGCAATTGCATATAACACGGGTATTAAAACACTCGTGTTACTATTTTGAAACTCGCGTTCGCTCGTTTCAAAAACTCACACTCGAGTTTTAATACCCTTCATTATACGACAATTGCATAAGCTACTATTTTTGTCTCGTCTCTGTTTTGACATTGTGTATCTTGTACATTCTAAATCTATGCTTGTAATATAATTCTGTCAAGTGACAAGATCATTTGCCTGAAGGCTATCACAAGCTTTGAGCTTTAAGCGTTGACTTCTACTGGTCGCCGCACAATTATCAACACGGAAAGAGATCGTAAACGCCTCGCCTAGAAAAGCGAAGGCGATACGATTACGTTACGTTTCTCATTAGTGTGCGTTGCAGTATGAAGTTTCATACAAAGAATACTGGCCGGCTCGAGGTGATACGGTTACGATCCCTCTCCGGGTTGATAAGTGTGCTGCGGCCATAAGTATGCGGAGCTGTTATAACGCGTCCGTAAGACGGCGGTGAATGACGTCACTGAATGACGTCAATGAATGGCGTCAGCAGAAAGTTTTAGCAAATGGACGTTCCGGTGTCGAGCTTTGCATCCATATTTTGGTTTTCGTAGGTATCGTTGTATTTTTTAATAGCACGAACAGTCGGAAAGACACCTATCGCTTACGCAACACTGGCGTAAAGTGACAGCTGTGCGCGCGTCATGCCGCAAGTATCCGGTGGCCCCTGGAGGAAGGAGAAAGGTGGGCAGATCTGTACAGTCTCTGCGGATACCTATGAGCGTAGTCATTATAGCCACGACTGCTCGTTTGCTCCCATAGACATACATAATGGGCAGAGCATCTGTATAGCCTCTATGCGGATGTCGAAAATGGCTCCGACTGCTCGTTTGCCTATAAACAACACTAACGGACTGCACTGCACTCGGCGGGAGTGTGAACGGGTT
>LUGF01038395.1:143411-161574 GCA_001625245.1 Calycopis cecrops | reverse complement strand
CCCATAGACAACCGCATAGAGGCTATACAGATGCGCTGCCCTCATTTCTCCTTCCACCTTTATAGGCCACCGGCTACTTACCGCACGAAATGCGACAACACAGCTGTCACTTCACGCCGGTCTCGTGTAAGCGATAGGCACCTCCCCGATCGTGCCGGCCCAATTCGGCTGCATGCAAGCATGCAGTGTAACACTGCATTTACTTACTTAATGAATAAATACTCAAAGATTACTAAATGATCTAATACCATGTAGTGCCCATGTTAACGACTCAGTTACGTAAGAATGACACAGGCTTTGACACCATAAGTTCCAAGTCCACAAAAAGGGGTGATTAGAGCTAGAATTTACCTGAGTTATATAAAATTACTCAGGGCATTTCTTATTGATATGCTGAACGGATAAGTTGGCTATAGAATGAGAACTGTTATTACTTATACTTAGCTTTTTTTCTATGGGTATCATGGAACTATTATAAAACCATCATGATTATCGGTTCTTTTTCCACTGTTGCACTGGCGTAAACAAGACAAAAAACATGCACTTTCTTTCTCGACGTAGAAAAACGTGAAAAATGTAGAAAAAATGTAGAAAAAAATGTGGAAAACGTAGAAAAATTTCGTCAAACCAGCACTTCCTCACCTCGTAACAGCGGTTATAATAAAAGGAATTTGCTTAAAAGGTATTAAAAAAGCCGTACCGATGCAAGAACCCTTTGTGACTTCAAACCCCGCGAGTGAAGGGCCAAAAAACAACGGCACAAAGCACTTCCCGCATTCGATGATAAAGAGAGAATCCAGAAGATGGCGCGCTAGACGTTTTTGCGATATACAGGGAAACGGATCGAAAATAAAGTAGAAAAAATCGAGACATCTCTAGAAGCGGCGGGTCTCAAGCCTCGAACCTTGAAGTTTTCCGCGGCCGCGTATCACACCGACGCGAGCGTTGGGAAATTTTAATCAGTGTGTGCAGCTTTAGTTCAACGTCGATGTGCTATCAAAAACTACGTTTAATTGTATAAAATCGTAAAGTATACAGATGCGCTGTCCCCTTTCCTCCTCCTTCCTCCATGTGCCACCGGCTACTTACATACTGTACGAAATGCGACAACACAGCTGTCACTTTACACCGGTTTCGTGTAACTCTTTTGGTTGTGCCGACCCAATTGGGCATTTGGGCAATTGGGCAAATGCATGCAGCGTGGCATCTTCATCACTCTGTTAGTGTGTTTTAATGGGCATCCCTTTATATTTACGAAAGTAAGTAAGTAAAGAAACACTCTTATAAGTGTGTTTGCTTTTACCGAGAACATATTATTATGATAATCATATTAGCTGCTCTCCTGGTATTAAAGGAGGATTATGATACTAATATATAACAAACTTCCTAAAATCATGGCGATTTAATACTCGAGGAAACAAAATGTCACAACATTCGTGTGAATCGCACACACGCTTTTACTTTGTGACAAATCGTTAACATAACAGTAATAAAACTTTTATGCTCAAATATATCCTTCGTCGGGCCTTAAAAGAGCACATCTGTTATTTTTTACTGTAAATTTTATATTACGCAACGGTGTGACGCGCGGCCGCCTCTTTGTTTCACGTCTCGCTCTGCCGTATCATTAACCCGAAGTGGATGGGGTTTTTTCGACTTTTTAACGTTAATCTTTTTTTTTCTTATGTAAAAGCGGGTGTCACTGCATCTTTGAGTTCTGGAGAGACGGGCGCGAATATCCCCGATTGTGCGATGCTATTAATTAGTAGCGGGTTTTTCGGTGATTTCTCGAGAGTGTTTTGACTGCGACGACGTTTTGTTGCCGTGTTACGTGACGGTGGAAATGGGGAATTGTGAGGATGTAAATTAAAAGTGTCGGAAATTCGTGAGGCAAGTTGAAACGTCATCATGATCGTGATATTCTGCATTGCAGTCGAAGCCGGCACGACAGGCGAGGCATCTCTAGATTTCCTTAATTCATTTTGATGAGCATTTCGTGCGAGCATTTCGTGGAGTTTTGTACGTTTCTGGTGGCACATTGGAAAGAAGAAAGAAACGAGGGGAATACTTCTACATACATGCGGATATTTATGGGTGTGATTTTTTTATAGTGTAAGCGAGTAAACAAACTGTCGGAGCCGTTTTTATGACTACCCCGCATATAGACCGCATACCGTTTACCTATACCGATGCGTTGCCTTCCTCTTCTCACCTACATGGGCCACCGGCTAATCAAGACTGGCCATTAATCTTCTCAAATTTTACATGGCATCGAAGACATATCACGTAAGACGACTTTACCTCCAATTCGATTCTCTTTGAATATTGCAATCAGGTATTGTAAAATAGCTTTTTAAAATAGGGTTACCATAACTCATATCCATGACACTCAATTCAAGAATCATCGTCATATTCATCATAAAACCAATTTATAACTAAAAAAACAATTAACCCTCAATACGCTCCCAGTTAAATAAGAATTAAAATGAGACGTAATACGCGTGAATTAACCCTTTGTCGCAACACCTGTTGCTGTCATGGGAACAGCCAGGTACAAAAGGCCCACGCGACGGTTAGATGATACTTGTTGCTTAGACCGCGTTAAATAACACAATGGAGGGTTAATATCTTAAAGATTTGAAACAATGGCTTTATTATTATTCAATTCGAAACGCTGGTGGTCCGACATTATCCTATCACGTAGATAAAACTTAAATTGTTGATTTTTCTGCTTCCTACGACTGTCATTAAGCACTTATTTAAGTATGAATTTTAAGTGATAATAAAACTCTGTTAATGACTATTCGAGTCATTAAAAGATATTATTGTAAATGAGGAACCGCTGATGGCTTGGTTATGGGAAGCCGATGGATGCAAACGGCCGTGATGGCGTTTTTTGGAAGCCCAAGTCCAGCAGTGGACGTACTGACGAGGATTCTAATGACAGATGCTTATATACAGGATCGATGCAAGCGAGAGGCATTAAATGAAACCACATAATATTTATACCATAAGTGCCTACAGTTAATCCCAAAACTATTAAAAAAGTTTACGACAAGTTTTTTACAACAAGTTACATAGCGAAGAAACATGAACATGCTTTGTACCGTCTCGTACAGCGAACGGCAACATCATACCGGGTGAATAACCCCGGCCGGTCATAGTCGGCGATCAGCTGTACGAAGTAAGAAAAAGGTTTAAAAAATTCCTGTCGCTAATTTATTGCTCTGATTGATCTGATTTTTGTTGTGTAGCCTGAAAATAATACACTAAATATGTGGTTTCATTTAATGCCTCTCGCTTGTATCAACTTTGTATAAGCATATAAATAATATACACCTAAACATTTATAGGAGGAGGATTATTCCAGATGAATTAAGCTGGTACGGCCGGGAAGGCACATAATCGTGAAGTAGTCTATTGCTCAAACGGCATAAAATTAAGTTTTTAAAATCAGAAGGTGCATCCCATTTGGGGTTTTGTATATCTTAGGCTGACTATCAGGTGCTGTGACTTCTCTTTTATGATATGAAAATCCCACACCTATAGATATATATCTGCATGCTATAAAATATAATATCTTGGTAAATATCTATGATTACACATAATGCAAACAATTGCAAATATATTGCATAAATTATGACAGTAATACCATAAAAGCCATACAACAATAGGTCTGACTTGAGATTTTCTTTCCTCCCGATTTCATTACGATATCACTAATATATTGCTTTAATTTATTCCGATGCCTTTTGTACCGGGTGCAGCGTTTGAGGGTTGGATCGCGACTTGATTTTTTCGTGATAACACAAATTTTACATACCTTGATGGTATTTTTTTATTGCTCAGGGGAGCAAATAAGGTTGGTGACTGCCGATGCTTTAAACATCCGTATAATAGAAGGTATGATGTTAAACATGGAACTCCTAACACTAGAAGTAAAATCATTAGTAGATTTTTTTATAGTTTATGAGGGCAGACATACCGTCCGAGCCAATTTCATGACTACCGACGAGCATAGACATCCGCATATCCGCAGATACGTTGCACTCTTTCCTCCTCCGTCCACCATGGGCCACAAAATGAAGAACGAGTCGACATCTCTCCGCAATTCCAAAGAATTGATACTATTACATTGTAAGGATTCAAACGAGCAGTGGTATACTTTTGATGACTTTCGAATAATTAAGTAGATGACTTCTTCCTCCCTTAGAGGAAAGGAAGGCAACATCCTTTCCTCCAAGGAAGGAGACCTCTGTAGACTCGTAAAATACGACAGCATTCACTTAGCGACGATATCATAATTCATATAAGTGAGTACCTCCGAACGTGCTGGGTACCTAGCTCTCGCTAAATCATACCTCTATATATAACAAGGCCCAAAAAAGGCGTATTTCCCCAGCGTGTGAATGTTTTTTCTATTTACCCGTCTTCCCCTTCCGACACCCCTGTAATACGGCGGGATATTTCTAGATAATTACCGGATTTTTTTTCTTTCGATTTTATGATCATTATTAATCCCGGTTTGGGTGCGATTGGCGGGGGATCAGACGTCTTGAAGTTCACTGAAACGGACGTGTATCAAATTGTGGACGGTTAATGATTGAATATGATGCTAAGTGTCCGAGAAACTTTAGTCTAACTTCAACGTAACTTTGAGTGATTGGAAAACAGTTAATCCTCTAAAATTCGCAACCAACTTATTTTTTCTTATTTTAAAAGCAAACAATCGGGGCTATTTAATGGCATTGTATTTTGTTTTAGGATTATTTATTACTGTTCTTTTTCTTTTTTTTGTGTTTTAGTTCTCTAGTTCAATTTTTTTTTACTTATCCTATCTCTACAGGTTGTTTGACAGAAACTACTGCTTAGCAATAAGACCGCCTTTATGTACGTAATTGTGTTAAATGTTTCATTCTTAGTACCTATTGTCTATTTGTTTTGATATATTTGTGTGCACAATAAAGTATATTTCTTCTTTCTTCTATTTGCTGACTATTGTCCATTAACATACACACATGCAGCACGTTGCCTCCTTCACCCCATCCGCCCGTGAGCCACCATCTACCACCGCACGAAACGCGCTATCATAGCCATTACTACTTACTTTTAACTTATCGCGACGTATCAAGTATCGTATAAGTACGTATCAAGAGACAACTCCCTGATCGTGCCCGCCAAAATGCAATGCAGCTTGGCCTGCCACCAAAATATTAGCCAAGCCAGCTTTATCCTCACATACACAAGTTATTGTCAATATAATGGCGGCCCGTTTTACGCGCGCATTTGTTATGAAAATATTTTATGTAGTCGCCGGCTTTAAACGGTTTATAACGAAATAAAAGTTCACTTACACCCCCGTGGGGCCCCCTCTGTACACAATGTGTATGTTAGATAAATAACTTGGCTACCAAATGGAGTTATTTTTTTATAGTGTTAGGGGCAAGCAATGTGGGATCTTCAAGAAAAGAGCATTCCTCTTTTTTTAAAGGCCGGCAACGCGTCTGCAAGACACCTAGTTTTGCGGATGTCTATGGGCGGCGGTAGGCACTAAAAATGTCTAGCGTCACCCATAGATATCCGCATAGTTTATACAGATCCATTGCCCCCCTTTCTCCTCACTGCCATGGGCCACCGGCTACTTACACACCGCACGACGCAACAGCACAGCTGTCACTACGACGTTATCATGTACTCAATAGGTACCTCCCCGGTCGTGCTGGTAAAAGAAATAAATTAAAAAGAATTAATAATTACACTGATTAAATATAAAACTTCTGTATTTGTTAATTATTGAGGCTTTTAGAAACAAACATGGGCACAACAAACATGCTTTTAGACTGACAAACGGAATCCTAGAAATAGGGTCCCATTTTTGCCCTTTAGGTACTGAACCCTAAAACTGATTTGACACATCCCAAAACCCTATCAATCCTCACGTGAGGGTGTTGTTACGTGCATGCATCCCACACTTAATTCACCCCCCGTATTATTGTAATCTACCCCCATAAAAGCGATATTAAATTTAACATTTTTTTACAACTGCGCGCGGAAAGCGCGCTTCCTACCAGTTGTTAAACGGATGGGATTGAATTATAGGATTTCATGTTTATGTGTTTTCTTTGATCATCATGAAACAAAAAATAAAAAAAGCAAAAAGAGGCAAAGGAGCAGTCGGAGATTTTTATGAATACCGACGATAATTATAATCTATTATAATAAACATCTGCCTATTTCTTTTTTTATGGTATAGGGGGGCGAACGAGCAGTCGGACCCATTTTCAAGACTACCGACGCCCACAGACATCCGCATAGAGGCTATACACATGCGCTGCCCTCCTTTCTCCTCTCACCTACATGGGCCACCGGCGACTTACACATTGCTGTGCTCCTTCCCTCGTCCCGTCTATAGGACCATCGGAATAGCGCATAGCTGTCATTTTAATTTGGAAATCCACGGAATACGCATTAAGATTATTTAAAGCTTATTTTTATTATATGAAAAATAGTGCGATTCCAATGCAATAAATAGGTTTTTTTTTATATTTAAGAACAGAATTTTTTTTTTCAATTTTCAATTTTGTTTAATTTTTTTTTCAATGCACTTTGCATGAAAAAAAATAAAACAAAATTGAAAATTTTGAAAAACACGGCGGTAAAACTGTACCTAATTAAAGTGTAAAATAATTTAACAGACGAGATAATAATGAATGTAAAAAGCATAAAAGTTGATTAGATCTCTTACAGAATCGCACATAATACTTACTACTTATGAAAAAAAGAGTATTTGTTTTCATAGCATTTATCTGCGTGCTTACTAAGTAGGTATTTGGTTAACGAAGATATAAAAAAAATATAAAGTTTTTTTTATTTTTTCTATCACGTAGTAACACCACTGTTTCTAAACCGCATTTCATATTGATGACAAAATTACACTTACCCATTTCCGTTTAAAATATGTAAATTGCAAACTTATTCTGGTAAGATGCCATCTTCCGACTTATGTTATTTTTTACAGTTCCAACATTAAACGAGAAAAATACAATTTGAAATAAAAATTATTTCGAAGACACCCCCTTATCTATGTTATAAAAATGCGCGTTATAATTTTTATTATCCTTTTTAGAGCTACTAGAGATTCCGGCATTTTGTTTTAACATTCGAAATTTAAAAAGCGCGGAATAAAACGCGCGTTAAAAGTTTTTTTTTTATAACCGAACAGTGAATGAGATATTTCCATTCAGCCTATAATAAATTTGAGATAGCATTATATTGTTTTTATTATTAACGATGTACTCCGAGATATATTTTTTTACGGGGGTTGCTAAATCTTGTTATTGCTGTAAGAAGATAAAGTGTATCCTGTAAAGAATTCAATTAATATTATTTCAGATAGATAAATTGCGATGAATATAATTATTTCTTACCATCATAATGGTGATCCGTACTGAATCCAGCCATCGTCTCTTTTTAATGGCTACTAGAGGAAATGGGAATAAAATGGGTAGGTACAAAATTTTATACTAACATAAGCCTTCATTGGCTCACCGGTAGATCTTGCAGACCACACCACTCTTTTCTATCTATTCCAGCCAGAAAAGGGTACGAATATATTCCTGGGATTTCGAAATATGGTGTAAAGACGGTTTTTGCAGATCGGTGTGAATAATCTTAGAAAATTTTGAAGACACACGACCGGGTACCTACCGCTACAAACTGATAGCTAAGCTGTCACGTTGTGTATGGTGTTTGAGTTTCATGTGCCCAAAGGGTTGCCTCCTATCCAAGAATAGCAACTGCACTATGGTAAGAGCTGCCTTTTATTACCGATCCTTTACGACCTAGGGTTCTTCAAGAAAAGAGCATACCTCCTTCCTAAAGACCGGCAACGCAACTGCAAGACCAAGTTTTGCCGATGTCTTTGGACGACGGTACGCCCATAGACATCCGCATTGAGGCTATCCCCGGTCGTGCCGGCCATGCATGCAAGTGTGCAGTGTGGCTCTACCTCTTACAAACAATGTTAAAACAAATGTGAGAGATAAAGTTTCTTGGTCTCAACTCCCCCCAAAATTCAAACAGTATCCCACCCATCGTCACTTATAACTCGTAATCGTCATTTATACACCGGAACGAATTATAACTACAACTTATAAAGCGATAAAGTTAACACTGGACTATTATAACTCGTTATATTTTCACAAGTACGATAACTTTTGTTTTATCTTTATTATTCACTAGCTTATAACCAAGGCTTCGTTCGCGTCCCTATTTCTTTTATTTTAATAAAAATTATCCTATATACTTTTCAATACCTCTTAGAATATGTGTACAAAGGTTCTTGATGATCGGTTGAGTAGTTTTGGAGTAAAAGCGTAACAAACTTACACTAAATTATAATATTAGTAGGGATTCACATGAAGAATAGTCGCGACAGTTATTTGTTTAGGCGGATCAAAAAATAAAAGAAAAAGAATTAAGCCAGAGACAATGGAAATATTTCATCTTCTTATTATCAAGTAATTATTAATCTTATATTATATTAATCTATCTAATATTAATCTTGGTAAGAGGTAGTGCCACACTGCATGCTTGCATGCAGTCGAATTGGGCCGGCACGACCGGGGAGGTACCTCTCGCTTACACGAGACTGCGAGACGCTACCGTTTCGTGCGGTGTGTAAGTAGCCGGTGGCCCATAGAGGTGGGAGGAGAAAGGAGGGCAGTGCATCTGTATAGCCTCTATGCGGATGTTTGTGTGCGTCGGTAGTCATGAAAATGGCTCTGGCTGCTCGTTTGCCCTCCTTTAACATAAAAAAAAAATTAAAATACTATGGGCATCAGTACCGACACGCGAATTTCTAGTCCTTGGAATAAAGTATCAAAAAGAGAAGCAAAAGGCACATTTGAAACATTTCACTTATTCTTGATGTGCCTGAACTGTTACCGGAACTCAACATGTCTTCAAGCTTTTGAATTTCGAACCGATTGTTCGAAATTAAAAATTTGAAAAATATCGAATCTCACACGAATTCCAAATTCAAATTTCCCCAACCGAATATTACTCCATCGTTTTACGCCCGACGCGTGCGCATGTAATGACATAACATTTATGTTCTATGGGATGCTTTTACGAGCATGGTTTATCACCAGCCATTGCTCCGTATTTAGTGCTAATTGTCCTTTTTATGGGATTATAAAAATTATTGTAGTATGCATTAAAGTTTATAACTAAATCAGGATCCTTTGTTCCGACGTATCATATCTTTATCGAATGGTTGCGTTATTGTTAAGGTCTTATTATAGTTATTAACGTCAAATGAAAGTTGATTCTGATTAATGAAAGTTGTTAAGTTATTAATTATATATATGATCTGAGCTTTCAGTTTCCATTAGGACAATCGAAGCGGGTCAGTACACTTTCCCATCACCAGCCAACCATTTTGTGGTACACTTCACGGAAAAACTATTAGACTTGGGCTTTTAACTAATTTAACCCATAATCGAAAAAAAAATCTTGACAATTTTTTACTAGTTTTAAATACTAGCATTTAGATATACGCTATTACAGATAGATTTCCTGTCCATCTGTCGTACTCAAAAATGGAGTGTTTCATGTGTAAAAAACTTGAGATCTATTTATTAACTTCAGCATATAAAGTCACGAAATAAAGATATAAATGAGGCTGTCAATTTTCGGTATGCATCACATACATTTCATTATTTATATTATGTATTCTAATTTTGCACATTTCTAAACTTGTTAATCATCATCATCATCAGCCTATTGCTGAATCTGCCTGTTGAGCAGGAAGTGGGAAATGATAGCCGAAGATCGAGGCCAGTGACGTGCTATGGGAAAGTCCTATGTCCAACTTGTTAATAATTAAGAATAATTGATAATGTTACCTAGGTACCTAAATTAAGAATGAAATATATCTATACATCCATCTATTATAGTAATCGCGAAGCTGCCTTAAATCTCCCACTTATAGGCCTTAACATTTTTATTAACGATAATGTTTTGTGCCCCAAAAATGTGGCTCCCTAATAAAAACATACACAAAATTGAGTAAATCCATATTATATGCCAGTCTATAAATAGTTATGATAGAACTATTCACGTTTCTAAAGCCTCCTTACTAGGGCCGAGCGATTAGCCGAAATTACGACTTGACCGTAAATAATTCACGTAAAAAAAACAATAAAAAAATATAGAAAACCGCGCAAAAAAATAATATGAAAAAAGAATAACTCAACTTTTTATTGTGACACGTTTATGCGGCCAGACATTTTTATTTATAGTGATGTGACACGCGTCGATACGACTCGATATTTTTTATGATCGTATTTAATTTATTTGTGCGATCGTAAACGTCAGTGTGGAGCATCGATGCTCGTTGCGTTTTGAGATTATTATTTGTTACCCACGCGGTTTTTAACGACCTTGTTACAAGATTGCCGTGACCACGTGTTATTTTGTAACGATCTTATGATACGTGTTGCAAGCATTTATTCTTCTAAGATGGCGAGATAAATTAAACAGACATCAATAACTCAATACTTAAAAGGAAAATGGTGTCACGATATTTCGCTTTTATTACATTATTTACTTTGTTTTTGTATATGATTAATTGTTATATCATCAATAATTTCCTTGTATACAAAACTGTAATCTAAAATTGTAACAGTATCTTTACATACAAAACTATGATGGTATATTTAGTACCTTTGATATTATAATGTAAATGATGGCATATAATTATCATAAAATATGATGGCATATTTTTAAATTTTACTTTGTTCATTATTCGAGTCAATACTGAATTAGGCGTTAATGAGACTAACAAATAAGCCTAGCTTCTTCATCGAGATTAAGTAATAGGTAATTTTGCAATATAAAATACTACTATTATTACCATTATTTTTTATTCAAATTCTCCTAAACTATATTTATAATCTATTTTATTATTTTTTGGACCCAAACCTAAATTAATTGTTTCAGCTTTAACAGGGGCTACAAATAAAGCATTGTTCCTCAAGATCTCTAAGATCAATAAGACTGGACATATTATCAAGAAAATTATACAATAAATATATGAATATAGAAATACATAATACCATACAAATGAATCAAAAAAGACAATAATTTTTAATGAAACGAAATCATAAACTTTAGAAACGTTTCTAACTACTTCTATAAACGTAACGACGAGAATTTAATATGTCACTATAACATCTTCACTTCTAGCTTGATGGTGAACTTGTTTATTGGACTATGGCGGAACATTGTTGCCATATTAAAATATTTTCTACGTTGGTATCGTTGATTTTACGCTACAATGAAAAAAGGACGTGTCTCCTCACTAAAGTTACGTAGCAACTTAAAACTATCTTAGTTGTTTAAAATTTTGCAGGTTATATTATCTAATCTTTTGATTTTGCTTAGTTTAAAAAAATCAGGATTATTCATAACCATTATATCATATACCGTAAGATATGTATGTTGAAACGTAGAGTATCGTAATGTTACCATTTTGAGAGCCCCTACTTTTGTATGACGCATGAAGGACGACTGACGAATTTCATACTCTTGTGCTCAGGTTTGCCTTTGACCATACCTGGTGTCTGTGGCATTTTGTTCCAGGCAGTGGACTTTCCTTGCCACCGTTTCATCACTAGAAACGAATCACATTTGACATAGAATGTATATTCGGAATATGGCAGCACATTTTTTACGTAATCGCTAAATTAAAGTAATTATTTCCTGTAAAATAAAAACATAAATATGCTACTTCCTCATACCTTATTTATACTCAATACAATAATAACTAAAAGATGCAATCCAGTTCAATAATTGAGTAATTTTAGAAGCTACGACAAACCGAATTCAATAATACTAAAGACCAAGTCTCATTAGCCAAGCAGGTTGTTCACCGTATAATATACATAAAACTGATAGTAGCACTCGTATTCCATAAGCAAATAATAATAAAACTTTGAATAACCGAACGGTAAACTGACAACAATGTGAAATTCAATTTTCTCCAACTGTCAAGATAAACGACCGCCATCTTGGAGCGCGTCACTATAATATCGATGATTTTTATCGTATTCAACGTAGCTACTGATTTTATGGTAGCCATGAAATAGTATAAGAATTGCGAATTAGTATTCATTTTATTCGATATTATATTTAAGGATGTAGGTACTTATACTATCTGTAATTAATTTATACCTGTATCTACAATTTTATTTAGTTTATTAATTTCTTTCTTTTTCTAACATGTAGTTTAGATTAGTAGCTAATTTAAGCTTAGTTATTTGATACGATGTTAAATATTAATATAATTTGAAGTATTTGAAATAAATATAGATTATTTTCATAAAGAAACATAACATATAATATGCGACTTAGGTTAAATTATCTAAAGTATGATATTTTGACATAGGTAGAGAATAAATTTGAACTCCTTTCCGCGCAGTTGGGTAAAAAAGCATTTTGCTGGAGCGATAGGCATGTGATAAAATATGTTAAAAGATTTTTCGTATATATTATTTTTTTGTGATTGATGTATGATTAATTACTGCTCATTTCAAATCTAATAACTGGCTACCTTGATCTGCGTATTATCTGTATCATACGATTCTATGATACCAAATTCAAAATTAATATACTTCCAATTTCAAATCCAAATACAAACATTCCTTTTACGGAGCGGAAAAAGTATTGCGAAATGAAATCTAACTCATTTCGCGACTCCTTTCATAAAACCTCCTTTCTTATGCGACAGTAAATAATAATATTTCTCGCTGTTATAATGAACCTTATCGGATGGTGATAAGTATGACATTAGGTTGCAAGGATATATAAAGTAGCAGGATCGGTATCGAGTGAAAATCATCCCAATCTCTTTGAACCGATTTGTAGATGGCGCTTTGTTCCACTTCAAAGGTATTTTTTCCGCGCTTTATTATTACGCTTGGATTCTCCCGGATTTGCATTGTGTATTTATATTTAAGTTAAAAAAGTCTTAAACAATATTTTAATATTGTTTAAGAATTTTTTTACTTAAATATGTGGAGATTCTTTTAAAGTTTTAAACTAAAAAACGTCAAAAAAGAAATAACGCGTGCTGTTAAGTTTTATGCGGTTTGTGAGTTTTCGGTGGCCCTCTGGAAGAGGGGAAAGAAGGAAAACAGAAAGGTGTTATCAGCATGTCTTCATCTGTTAGTTTTCCCCTTTATAACAAATCAAAAGATCACATTATAATTTATTGTTTTTTTTATAGTATGAGGGGGTAAACGATCAGTCTGAGCCATTTTTATCATAAGTACCCTGTGGCCCATGGAGGCAGGAGGAGGAACTAGGGCAAGGCATCTGTATAATATGCGGATGTCTACGGATGTCGGTAGTCTTGAAGATAGCTCCGACCTCTCGTTTGCCCAGCTAAACGATAAAATAAAATTAAACAAAAATGTTTTCTTTCTTTTAATACTATACAATATCTTAAAAATATTGATCACAACATTTATTTTTACAACAACAAATACAATACAAATATATTGTAATCAAGTACTTGAACGCTAGTAAAATATCTTGAGCGCCAACATCGCTGTGCTTCCAATTTACATATTACATGCAGACGAGATCGACTTGAGAACAAAAGAATGTACTTTGTTATTGAACAAGTACTACAATATATAGTTATATACCAGCGAGCTATCGCATAGCTCGCATCTTCAACATGTGCTCTACAACCTCTGACATAACTCTATAAATTAATTTTAAATTATTTTTTAAGCTAATAATGTACATTTGTAAGTCCTGCGCTGCCACCTATAACCACTTATAACGCTCAGACGAAAAATTTAATTCGTATTTATTTTTGTGTGAAAAAAATAAATAATTATGAAGAGTCGTATAGATCAAATTTTGTTGTTAAAGATACTAGCTATCTATCTATCTATCTATCTATCTAAGAGCTTGCTGGTGTTTTAAAAATAACCTTGTATACTAACTGTTTGTACCCGTCGCTGCTTGCATTTTGCGACCTCTCCATTGTGACTATGGTATAAATTGGTTCCACTGTTGTAAAATAATAAAACGCTTGGTCCATCTTAGTAGTTAAGTGAGGACCTTGCTGCATTGCTGCTGAATTGGGACTGCATGAACGGGGAGGTCCCGTTTACATCACACCGCCGCAAAGTGACAGGCCTCACAGCTATCGCGCTTACGATTGCCAGGTGCCAGGATTTAGCCGGCTTTTTACAGTCGTGCCAGGTCAAATTTACACAAGTCTGGCCTGTGCGGCTTTTGCAAGGCTATTGACATGTTTTCCAAAAAGTTCGCAAGCGTGTGATCGTTAGAGTTAGTCTCAAAAGAATCTTTTATTAAGTGCATAAGACAAAACCACCATTTTTTTTTTTTAAAACCCAGTGTGTCAGACTTTCAGGGCAAAAAGGCCGGCAAAATTTCAGCCTGTGTCAGGCTTTTTGATTATTAGGCCTGGCAACACTAGTAGCGTTTCGTGAGCGGCCCGTTGAGTGAAGGATGCATCGGTCGCATCTGCATATGACGTAGTAAACCATCCGATATCTCGTTTATACCCTTAAGCCAGCGGTCGCCAACCTTTTGGCAGGCGCGGGCCGCAAGCAAAATAGCCTGAACTTAAGTCGCACTTGTGATATTCACCTTAGAAGCCCAATTTACTTTTTTTTAGTTTGGCCTCTCCTCCCCAATAATTTATTTATAAGACATTCACGGGCCGCAAATGCGCGGGCCGCGGGTTGCCGACCCCTGCCTAGCTACAAAGAAAACTCAGCTAGCGCTGTTGTAGACATTTTCCATTTTTTTTTCATCTACTGTAAAACAATATGTTAAATTGTTTAAGTATTGTAAGCACATAGCTAGAGATAGCACATTCTACGCTGCATGTATGCATGTAAGCGAATGGGGCCGGCACGACCGGGGAGGTACCTCTCGTTTATTATACGTTTATTATGACAGGTACCGGCGTAAAGTGACAGAAAAGAAAGAAAGAAGGAAAACATTTATTTACTAAGAGCCACAAACGTGTAAAATTACAGATATTACAAGTTATAACATATAAGTGATCCTTGTGAGTCGGTCACAAACTCAGCATTAGCTGGCACAAGTTGATAGCTGTGCTGTCCCGTTTCATTGGTGTAAGTAGCCGGTGGCCCACGGAGTGAGGAGGAAGGAGGGCAACGTGTCGGTATAACCTCTTTGCTGATGTCTATGGGAGTTGGAAGTCATGAAGATGGCTCCGGGGGAAATGTAAGTACATTTCCCCCTTATACTAAAAAAAGCCAAAGACATTTTGTTTAGTATGTGAATTCATTAGTATGTGAATAGCAATCAGCAATTTATCCAGCTATCAACATTAGAAATCATTGGAAAAACAACTTAAACGAATTTCAATAAGGTCCAAAGTCAACTTACACGTGCATCTTATCTGCAACTGTACTTGTAGGGCTGATTTTTGAGAGTCTAATTTACTTTTCTTTATTTACTCCTCAAAATGCAAATGTATTAGTCTCTCCTCTCTATCTAACACATACAACTCGTGTATTTCCCTCTCGCTCGCGTCACAGAATAATTTATCACCGGTACATTCAATTTTACTAAGACGAAATTAGGTATAATAAAATTATACAGCTCACCGCCGATTCTGATCCACAAAGTGATATTGTAAGAGGATTTTTTTAAATTACACCGGGGGCCTTTTGTACCTGCGACCACGTAATCTCTTTAAATTGGCATTAACCCTCAACAATGACACCATCTGTCAATATAGGGGTAACATTTACCCGATTTGGAATATTAATTATTCGGTAGTCTATTTTGTCCCATTATTGGATCCTGGCAAAAATCGGGAACATACGTTATCGTTAATAGAAGTTTAAAGCTTCCTTTTCCTCGTCTTTTATTCAAAAAATTTCTTTGAGAAGAAAAGTCCTTTTTGACATTGGATTAATCATTAATACAAAACAATAGATTATTTAAACAAATCAAAGGCAGACATTACTTTAATATGAATGACTCTTAAAAAGTGATATGGTTAAGCTTATAGTAAGTTAAATAAATAAAACAAAAATAAAAAACCTATTACATTCCATTCCGAGCAAACGAGTAGTCTGAGCTATTTTTATGACTACCGACGCCCATAGACATCCGCATAGAAGCCATACAGATGCACTGCCCTCCTTTCTCCTCCCAGTCACGTGTAAGCGAGAGGTACCTCCCCGGTCGTGCCGACCCAATTCGGCTGCATGCAAGCATGCAGTGAGGCGCTACCTCTTACAAAAAGTTACTAGGAATGGAAGAGAAGTAAGGTAAGACGGGAGAAACCGCGTGGCGCTACTAGTTACATATAAAGCGCCCCGAAAATAGAACTTTTCTATAAACTTTCCTTTTGAACCATGCAATATTGTATAAACACAATATTAATGCATTAATAGGCAATGAATATTACAATTTATTATGCACATCACAAATGAAACTCAAACATAATATACAGACATCGCTATTCCTTTGTTAGTCGAACTGAAGCAGACTAAAATCGACTAAAACTAAATTCGTAAACCGTATAAATTACGAAAGCATTGGAATGAGTTTAATAGCTTTATATCAATGGTTCCCAACCTTAACAAAGTGCAAGAACAAAGTGGTTCGTGGACCGCCGCTGGTCCGCAAAACCAAAATATGGTCCGCCTATGATTTTAAATTTACGGGCCCTTGATTACCAGGCTGTTAGTGAGAAGAGAGATTTTTTATTATATCTAAGCTGTGTTCCCTGATATCGAGAATTATATAAAAGTGGTCCATCGCCAAGTAAAGGTTGAGAACCCCTGCTTTATAGCAAGATAACACATTGGGAATGAAAGTAGCACTAAACTTGCGCCGTGGGCTTGTTTTAGTGCTGATTTTAGTGTCGTTTATACAATCGCCAAAACTCTGACGAAATCAAGTTTACAATCAATTCGTGTAGATATATAAAAGTTACTTATCTTAATATTTTCTGTTAATCTACTAATATTATAAATGCGAAAGTTTGTACGTTTGTTTGTTCTTTATTCCTTCACGCAAAAATTGCTGAACCGATTTTCATAAAATTTGGCACATACATAGAGGGTAACTTAGATTAAAATTAAAATTACTATTCAAAACATATACAACTTCTCAAACTGTGTCATCACTGTATATGATTTCAATAATATTTTTTTTAAAAGAGGTATAATATATTTATATGGTTAATTTAAGTGGATGTAAGTTAATTTCTTTTTAATGCGTAGTTCTAATTATGAACAAGTATAAACTAGATTATTGTCATTTTAACTGTTAACACATTAATGTTAACACACATATTAACTGTTTTATAAAAATATTTTTATTTTTTAGATATTTAAGGTCCATGGTTTGAAAAAATACAAAAAATCACGTGAAACAGTAACTATAAGCGTAACGTATTACCGCATTCTCTTCGGAGGGTGCAGTTTATGTGGAATTCTTTCATTTTTGATTTTTGACTACTCTGTTATAAAGGAGGTTAGACTCATTTCGAAGTTGCAAGGGTCACTCAAAGTGCCGGATGGACCCTATTTTTCTTGACACAGGCCGGTCTCTAGCTGGGTACCGGCCAGTCGCCGGGATATCCTGTTACTGATAGATCCGGGACATCCCAGCTCGGCTGCCGAAGGCTCTCACCGTGGTTTTTAGTGGGCAGGGGTACTCTTTTGCCAGGGCCGGATGGACGGTGTATAAATGCATTTTCCCTCGCTCGTAAGCTTTGTTGTTCCAAATGAAATGGCGTGAAGTGACAGGTGTGCTGTCGCGTCTCGTGCGGTGTGTAAGTAGCCGGTGGCCCATGGAGGTGGGAGGAGAAAGGAGGGCAGCGCATCTGTATAGCCTCTATAGTCTATGCGGATGTCTATGGGCGTCGGTAGTCACGAAAATGGCTCCGACTGCTCGTTTGCCCCCCTATATCATAGAAAAAATGTCAAATCGTCTCAAATCACTACATTACAAAAAAAACGAACATCAGTTCTCTTCGATCACAGTGTATCACAAAACCAATAAACCCACGTAGAAATCGAATCGCCTCCAAATACGGTCGTAACACATGCGCTACTCACCCACT
>LUGF01038395.1:106307-118298 GCA_001625245.1 Calycopis cecrops | reverse complement strand
AGAAAGCGACGAACATGTACAAACCGCACATCATATTCTATGGAAGTGCAGTCTTTGGCAAGCTGGGAGAAATGTAATGCTTGATAACATTCGTAGTGTTACTGGTGTAGTTTATTATAGCGACCTCGTGGTCAATTTAGGGAATTTTCTTGCATTTAAACAATTTTGTCATAACATTACTGGCAGCAAATAAATATAACTCAATTATAATAAAACCCCTGATAATAAAAAAGTAACATAAGGCGTAATCCATGTCAAATCCTTTATTTATATTTCTGTGGTCCATAGTAGCCGGGCTTCACCTGGCTGCTCTCTCTACTTCTTGGCTTATTTGAGTTACTGCAATCTTGTACTGTCTCCCGCTTTGATTAGGGAGGGAAATTGCAACTATTCCTCCTACTTTGTTCTGATTAAATTCGTTGCGGAGCCCAATACAGATTTAGCTTTTCCCTTGGGCTCCCAGCGATCATATCAAAAGGTCAAATGTGGTTGCCGCTATCGATCCTGGCCACACAGGAGTAACAGCGGTGAGATCGAGTGGTGGGCCAAAGCCCGAAAAAAAACAACTACTTTTATGATATTGAAGCGCAAACAGGCAGTTGGATTGTTAGATGAGTGTCTCAAGCCCATACAATAAAAAAACATTTGCATGCTCTTTTTTATCCACTTCAAATACCAACAACCTCACAAACTATACAAATGTAATAGGATAGCTTTCACTTCACGCTAGATGCAGGAGCTCGATAAGCATTTTCCCGGTTGAGTGTAATTATTTTGACGAACAGGCTGGCACAGTGGTACAGGGCTTGGATAAGTGGAGCATGTTGCAACAGGGGTCGCGGGTTCGAATCCCGCCTTGGTCATGGATGTTTATTATATGATATGTATTATATGTATTTCTATAATAAAAAACTTGAAATATATAAAATTTCTTAAATTTGTAAAACATTTTGAATATATTTCCGTTGTCTAGTACTCGTAACACAAGTCTATACAGTACTTATCACGAGGATAGACTAACATGGTGTATAAAGTCCACAGATATTTATTACTATTTATTTATTCCTTCAGTCATAATCATCGATGGCGTCGATACGTCGGAGATGACTCGAGAAAAACTCGAACAATTCACCCTTAAGGTCAAAGAAGAGCTTGAAAAGGAGAGAGAAGAGAGAAATTACTTCCAATTGGAGAGAGATAAAATAAGAACATTCTGGGAAATAACTAGGCTACAGTTAGAAGAATGTAAAGCCGAGTTGAGAAACAAAGAGAGAGCGGCAGAAGAGCTGCAAGAAGAAAACGATGAACTACTAGAAACAGAAAAGCAAAAGGTCAAACACTTGAAATATGAGCAACAAGCCGCGATGGCAGCTCTAAGAGCTGACAATTTAGTTGATTTAAAAGCAGCAAAAGAAGAACACACACAACAAGAAGCCGAACTGCTGAATGATAAAAGAAATTTGCGCCAGGAGATGAAAGAAAAGCTCTTGGCTGCCGCAGACGAACTTAGGAGAGCAAAATTGGTTCACGCTGAGGAATTGTCAAAGACTCGCGAGGAATTTCAAGAAAAGGTTCGTAAGATTTAGTTGATGGAATGTATTGTCACTTATTGATGAAATTCATGTTATATTTTGATTAAGTAATATACTTTTTATACTATTTCCACTTTTTATTCATTTATTTTAATATGACCGGTGTCGATAATCATCATCAGGTTCAAGAGATCGAAGAGAAAGCAGAAAAAAAGCTTCACGCGACGAAAGTCGAGCTGACTGTTAAACACAGGACGGAAATGGCAGAAGTGGAAGAAAGAAAGAATAAGCAGCTGTCACAACTGATCGCTGACCACGAGAAAGCGTTTTCTGAATTGAAGAATTATTACAATGACATCACTTTGAACAACTTGGGTATGTGATTATTATTTTTTTTTAATTTAGGAAGATGCGATTAATCATTGGTGGACAAAGCGGATGATGTTCATGGCATTCAATCGTATGACGATCTCTAGCGAATACATATCTGATTTTTACTTCTCTTTAAGTCATTGGAAAAATTTATGAAATAACAAAGAGACACATGTCTGTTATTATTTTTATTACGTTAATTATGAAAATGTATTGACTATAATAAAAAAAATGTGTTCACTTGTAACTGAAGTTAAATAGTATATATAACCTCTTCCTCCCTCTCCTCCGGGAGATGTTCCACCATCAGAACCATCTGCCGGAGTACATCCTCTGGACAACTCTCTCCTCCTGCTCCTGACTCCTGCCTCCCAAAGAACGGCGCAGGTCCCGGTCACGATTCCTTTGGTCCAGAGGCTCTCACGAGCTTAGCCAACTCTACAGCCCATCGTCACCAATTCCCTCATCTTTGTGATCTGAGGATTTCGTATAAGATAGTCCCTTTGAAAATGATTTATAACTGATTCCAAACTATTAGATCGAGACCTGAAGCTGTCTCTGAATCTGATATTCATCATCACAGATTGCACCACCGTAGTAGTTTCATACTTTTATTAAATAATGTACTTTTTATACTAATTCCACTTTTTATTCCGTTATGATATCTCATCATCAAAAAGTGGAAATAGTATAAAAAAGTACATTATTTAATAAAAGTATAATATGAATTTCCATCAAGAAGTGATAATATATTCCATCAACTATATTAGTAGTTTTATAGTCGAATCGCTGCTGCCTAAAGTTGGAAGACCAGCAACCACATTTGGCCATCTATAATATGAATTGGCTTACCCCCAACCGAATTTATTAAGTGATATGAAGCGCTTGCCGCATTACGTGATGCTCCAGAACCATTCCAATTTTCAAACAAGGTCTAAGGGCAGGATTCCGTCCAACACGCCATCATGCGTTACCATTCAAGAAGCTTCTAAATTTTCACACATTTAAACATTTTTCTTCAGGTCTGATAAACAGTCTGAAACGCAAAATGGAGGAGATGCAAAAGGTGAAGGAGAGGGCTGAGAAGATCTCGAGAGACGCGGTGTATGAGGCCAAAAGCCTCCGGGAGCCTCTGGAGGCGGCGATCCTCGATAACCAGGAGCTGAAGAGGCATATGTCCAACTACGACCGGGACAAGGCGTCGTTGGCGGTAAGTCTTTGCGATGTGTACCTACTCTCTGCCTACCCTGTTAGGGAAGCGTAGTGATTTATATGTTTTCCTGACTGGAGGGTTACCTACCAGTCTAAGCCATATTCATGACTACATTCACATAGAGGTTATACAGATGGCCTCATTCCTCCTTTTCCTATGAGTCACCGGATTTGTAGAACCTCTAGTAGACATGAAAATAATATGGACCAGTTGAAAATAAACGATTATTTATTTATTTATATTTAATACCCTCCTAGAACTCATTTACTATGAGACGTCGGCTTACTGCAAGAAATCATTAACCGACATTCACAAAAGTTTGAGAAATCAATTAATTACTTTTGGTTTAATTAATTACACTATATCATCCAAAGTATGATTGTTTTGAAGAAAGTTTGAATTTATTTAAATTGGTTATTATAGTATTTGTTAAATCAACTGCGTGTCCTAAAGATATGTACACGTATGTGCACACGCGATTTTTAGACGCGGTGACCAGAGTCGTGCGACAGTATCGCGATCTCGCGACTACAGTTAGACATTAATTGACATATTATGGCGTCTAAGTCGCGCGTCTGGCATCTTGAAGTGTGCGCTCCACGCGTTTGATCGCTGCATTCAGCGTCTAAAAAGCGTCTATATCACCGGTCACTGGGTCTAAATGTCGTCCTTACCACTTTTATTTTTGTGTAGAACAAAACGAAACAGCTCGCGTCCCTGGAGAAACAGTTCGAGGTGCTGAAGTGGGAGTACGAGGTGATACAGGTGCGCTTCGACAGAGTGCTGGCGGAGAGGGACGAGCTGAAGAGCAGGTGAGTTGGATGAAGACGAACGCGGCAACATTGAATTGATGTTACTGATGTACGTTATTAATGTTAATTCGATGTGCGGCAACCCCGCATGCACGCATTTTGGTATATTGTCGGCTTACTGCAAGAACTCATTAAGCGACAATTAGGGTCAACTCACACCGAAAGAGCGGGGAAGCGCAAGCGACCCGCCCGGTAGAGAAGGCGCGCGGATTCCCGCGACTTCTCGGGAAGTCGCTGGAATGCCCCAGAAGTCGCGAGAATTCGATAATAAGTACTATAGCAATTAAAATAAAGTTGAAATTTATATGACACATAAACTGCGCTCCGCTTCGCTGCCCTTCCCCGCGCTTTTGGTGTGAGTCGACCCTTACGAAACTTTGAAAAAGCTATTATTTATTGATACTTAACACTTTAATATAGTCTTATTAATGAAATCAAAACTAATCAAATAATTAGTTTTGTTTTCAATAATAACATTGTAATATAGTGTTATTAATGAAAAATAATAAAAAAAATTATTTCGGAATATTCTTAAATGTCGGTTAATGAGTTCTTGCAGCAAGCCGACTTTTATTATTTCTGAAGTGAAAACTTATTTAGCAGCGGAGAGGAATTACTTCTCGTCAAGAGTATTTGTTGCACAGGAAAATAGCGCTACAGTAGCTCGTAGCACCAGTTGTAGCTCCGTATGAAAGTGTGTGCTCCTAAATAAATGCCATTACTTGATAGATCTAAGTTTTCTCTTCTATGGTCATCCTTTCAGTGCCATTTTTTTTACCATGGGACAAACGAGCAATCCGAACCAAAGGGGACTATCGACGACTAATTCTTTATATTAAATGAATGTTTTTTTTATTTTTATTTTTATCTCTTATAATACATACATCAAATAAAACAATGTTATACCTCTACATACATACATTTTATACTGACTACCAACCACCATAGACATCCGCATGAAAGTTAAACATTTGCGTTGCCCTGCTTCCCCTTCCCCCCTTCATGGGCCACCGGATACTTGCACACGGCACGAAACGGATACGATGTCTATGGGGCATGGGCGTTGGTAGTGGAAAATTGCTCCAACCGCTCGTTCCCCCTCAGCTGAAATATAAAAAAGCAATTTGTTAAGGTATGATTGTTGCATAAAGTGACAGCTGTGCTGTCGCTTTGCGTGCGGTGTGTAAGTAGCCGGTGGCCCATGGCGGTGGAAGGAGAAAAGAGGGCAGCGCATCTGTATAGCCTCTATACGGATGTCTATGACCGTATAAAAAATCTACAGTTTTAAAATAATTATGAGTTTCTCTCTCTCCACGTAACGTTTTATTTAAATGTCCATCTAAGATTTGCTTCAAACCCCGCAGGTTCTCCAAGGCCGTCGTGGAAGTCCAGCAGAGGGCGTCCCTGAAGTTGGCCTTAGTGGAGGCCAAACTGAAGACCAGCGAGACTACCAGGGTTGCCTCGAGGGATATGCAAGTAAGGGGTTTCATCTTCAATACTGTTAATTCTTTTCTAATTCTATCCTCCATCGAAATCTTTTCGTAAAGGGATGTAGTTGAGATCTAAGCCAGTTTACGTCAGGGATGGCCAGCTTGAGGAGAGATAAGATCAACTCTTGATTAACGAAATCATTGGGGAATCTATCAATGCCTTAGGGGCTTTATGAATTTTGACATGAAACATGTAGGTATTCATGAGTTGCTTGACAAGATATTGTAACGTAGGCATTACGTTTTTTATATAACCTCATTGAACCTCATTGACCGAGTGCGAATAGAACCTCTGAAAGTGGCCCATGAAGGTGGGTGGAGAAAGGGGGGCAGCGCATCTGTATAATCTCTATGCAGCTGTCTATAGGCGTCGGTAGTCATGAAAATGGCTACAACTGCTCGTTTGCCCCCCTATACCATAAAAAAAAGAGTGTTATATTTTTAATAAAAAAAAATCAAAATGCGAGGATGCCTACGTTACAATATCAACGACAAGCTACAATTGACAGTTGGCTACAGAAGTAGATAGTAGTAATCAGAGGCAGAGCAGATGATCTGAAGGTAGATACACCACCACCACCTACCCACACACCACTGTTTCTAGGAAATTCTGAAGATGAAAGACAACCAAGTGGAAGACTTGAGGTATGAAGCAGCGCGTCTGAGGAAGGCCCACGACGATTTGTTGGCGGCATATGAGGCCAAGTTGGCGAAACTTGGAGTGCCAGCAGAGGAACTCGGGTTCAAGTATGTATAATAAATCACGCCATCTATCGTGTTTATTAAGAACCACTGCGTATAGTAATAGTGTAATAAAATCGGAGTAAATTTTAGGTGTAAAATGGAGTATATTTTTTAGATTATTATTTAATCAGTTTATTTATTTATCATTACGTTTTATATAACTTTTGAAATCTTAACTCTGTAAATAATCAACAAAAGTCGTGATCGTCATAAGTTAAACCAAATAACGCCATCTTTTAGGGATTTACGAAACTACAGAAAAAGGCTGGTTTGTAATGTACTAAGAAGTTATTAATCATTACACTAGATGTCACATTCGTTTCCGCAATATTATTTTGTATTTAAATATTACTACTAACATTTGAAAAACATGGAAGGTTACATCTTTAAACTGTTTTATGAAACTGATTGCTAACCTGCATAATTAAAACTTCTTGGTATAACATTAATTGTGTTTCTACGTTTCGTGATTGGCTGACAGAGGGCGTTATTTTGTTAGTCGTGTGTTCTACGGTCACAGTGGATTATTGTCGTCTCGACAAGTCATGGAATATGGCTCTGGTAAACAAAAATATCCCATGTACTCTATAGCGTAGTTGTAGCGTTCTTGAAACTAAGAGTATAATTATAATTAACCTTCCGTTTGCTCGATTTGTAAATTTTTTTTCGACTTGTTTGACAATTGACACGAATTTTATTATACGGCGAAATTATATATTGTTTATAACGTTTTTTACGGGCAAATGAGCTGTCGGAGCCTATTGGTGACTACCGAATCCCATACGCATCCGCATAGTGGTTGTACATATTGCCCTTCTTCGTCCTTCCCTTTAGGTACATGGGCCGCCGGAAACACCTCACGAAACGCGGCTGCTTGCTGTCACTCTACTCCGCTATCGTGTGCGTGCTTGGACAACTGGACGTGTCCCTTTTTTATTTTTGGTAACGCAGGGGAATGCTTTTACGCACGCTATCCAGGAGCCCGGGTGGCTCAACCAGGTACACTGTCGGTAGTTTCATTGCCCCTACCGACGAAAAAACCCAGCCACTACAATTGGAGGGTCCCGGATCTAAAAGCAACAGGACCCCTTCCAGCGCCAGGGCAGATTTCTCCTACTCGGAAACTGTCCGGCTGCCTCTGAACAGTTCCTACTACGTCGGAACCGTGCAATGGGGTCAGGTTCCCATCGTGACCCCTAGTCCCAATGCTCAAACGGAGCAGGCCACGCCGGTCGTCCCAATCCAAGCTGCCATTTGCTGATTCAGTGGGACTGGTGGAGAAAGTCCCAGCTGAGCTGTTCTTTGTCTGGCCTCTCCCCTTAAGCCTGTCTGGTATATTCAATGAAATATAAATATTCAATATACAGTTTTGACTTCCTGCTTTATCCCAGAGAGTAAAAAGTATCATATAATCTAAGTCAGCTAATAAATAAATAAATAATACCTAATAATATATTTATTTGCTAAAACACACTGTAAGTAACAAATTGCGTGAATAACATATATTTAACCCTAGATATTCTGCTAGCGACAGTGTTTCAGAAAATGGTGGGACCTCAGTAATAGTCAAGGCTTATTGTCCTAACACAGGTTTTCAGTTAACACCCTATCTGTATAATATGATTTGATGTGATTCACGGACAAACATATACAAATTATTAGTGTGAAGTTTGAAATAGTAAACATTGCAGCTGGTCCCTTAACCAGGTCAGGATCTGGTGACGGGAGACTGAAGTAATCGCTGTGAGAGAGGCGTCGGACATTTTAAAGTGAATACTTTCTACTTCAAACGTTGAGTATAAGGAATAAATTGAAAAAGAATCGTAGGTATCTCGAGGAAAGAACGCTGGCTCGCCGAGACTTATATGTTTCGCTGCTAATTACTTCCAACGGCGATATCTGAAAAACTATTCGTCTCTTTGATAAAATGTAAAGGACAATTTTAATCTGCATTTAACGCCTAAGCTACATAACTAACATACTCATTTGTATAAGGATTAATATTGAACTAAAGAAAATAGCGTTTTAAAACAACGAATTAAAAATTTGATCATAAAACTGGTTTTAGTGAGACCTTAAAATTTAGACATATGCTGTCGCGGCCTTTTATAGAACTTTTAGGGGAGAACATTCTTGTCATACACAATTTTAACCTTACTTTCACCTTTTACCCAGCGCACGCAAGGAAAGCTCTAAATGAATAAAAAAAATTCCCCGTTTTCACTACATTCTTTATGCTTGGCACTTATTAAGTCATAGCATGATGTTATGTAAGCCTATAGCCTTCCTCAATAAATTGGCTATTAAACACAAAAAGATTTTTCTAATTCGAACCAGTAGTTCCTGAGATTAGCCCATTCAAGGAAACAAAAAAACAAACTCTTCAGTTTTTTATTATTAGTATAGATTACAATAAAACAACTTTAGCAACCACAGTCCACTCGTGATCACGGTGAAGCTTCTGAAACGGGCTTCGGACTTGTAAAATAATTAAAAAACTGAAAAAAAATCCTTTAAATTGTTTTAATTCCTAGTTAGTTGCCCTTAGTTTAATATCTGTTTAAATTGTAATTAATATTTTTTTTTTCAGACCACTAAAAGCTGTGGCAATCGGTGGAGTGAATCCAATCATAGGCCAGGGTCCAGCGGGACTGGTGGCCAAGGAACCCATTTGAACAAAAAAAATTGTAAATTATTTTATAAAAGCTATTTTTTTATAGTTTATTTTGTTTTATTTACTGTTCTGGACATGCTGTTTTACTGACTATACTGGGGCAAATGTAGGATAGGCACGCTAGAGGACCCCCAATAAGGGGGCCCGGACAGATAAAAGAGGTTGTGGGGGTAGTAGGGATGCGGGTCTGGCCCAAAAATCAAAAAGCTTGACCACAGGCTCAAATTTTATAGCCGAAAATTTTGCCCTAAAAACCTGACACACTGGGATTTTAACCCGGCGAGTATGAGGCAGGGTATGTCATACCCTTGTAAAATTTAAAAATGGTGTGCGTGGTGTACTTTTCAAAATATTTGTTCGACTCTAGTGGGCCAAGTAGATGGAGGCAGGAGCGACCGGGAGATGATAGCAGCGCCTACCTACGGTGTATGACGTCAATCGCTGGATATTCGTGTGCAAAAATTTCTCGGGTGTGTCATATCCGGCCTCATTTCTGGCGTATTTTGTACATATTTTTTTTTGTTTTTAAAATTTGTTAAAGTTGTTTTTGATTGCGTGTTAATATTAAAGGGTAATTAATATAGCTATATATAAAAATAAGTACCTCAAATTCTTTATATTGTTATATTTTATTTTTAGTTTGTCAAAAGGAAATAAAAGTTAAAAAAATGGAAATCAAAAAGCAAGAAGTATGGATTCACGACATGCTGGAAGAGCCGTCTTCTGATTTATCTTACGAATCCATTCCAGAACCGCAAACTGATCATTAACAGATCGGAAAGAAAAGGGATAGAGAAAAACGTATATGTATGGAAGATGCGTAATTTATTAGTTATTTATACAATTATGTAAAACTTGTGCTAATTTTGACTGTAATAAATAGTCACTTCTTTTTAAGTTAAAAAAATATATTTTTCTTTTTATTGAAGAAGGATATCATTATCTTTGAGTTAACTATTCATTGATTTAATATATTAAAAATAATAATACTTTTTTGGTTATAATTTTTAATTTTCAATTAGCGTTCCTCCTATAATTAGATAATTGAATTAAATATTTAGGAATAATAATAATTTCAAAATTAAACAGTTTAGTGTTTATTTCCTTAACACATCTGTATTCTACACACTACAAAAATATTATTATATTAACACATACCAGTAATTATATTAAGGTATTTCATGTTCTGGGTATGCTATACCCGGCCTCATGTTTGGTGTAATTTTTTTCTCCTCGTGCTCGCTGGGTTAAGTCATTAGGTATACTGGGGCAAATGGAGGGCAAACAAGCTTGCGGACCCCCAACAAGGAGGTCCGACCAGAAGAGAAGGTAGTCGGGGATCCTCTACACACCGCGTAGCATACGGCGCGGAACAGGCAGCAATGGAGAAGAGAGAGAAGAGACAAAGAAGATAATGCAGTTTATTATAAGCGTGTAATGTTTATTATAAAACGACTAGTCAATTCGCAGAATTCTTCCTTTACAGTATATTAGGTAGAGCCACGCTGCATACATGCATGACCTAATTGGGCCGGCACGACCGCCGAGGTACCTCTCGCTTACACGAAACTGTGCTGTCGCGTTTCGTGCGGTGTGTAAGTAGTCGGTGGCCCATGGAGGTGGGAATAGGGAGGAGGGAATATATATAGCCTCTATGCGGATTTCTATGGGCGTGGGTAGTCATCGAAATGACTCCGACTGCTCGTATGTCCCTCTGTACTACAAATAACAAACGTATCTGGTAGCCTCGTCCTTATTTCTGATCGATTAACTGTAGGGGCTGTTTATTTATTCAACCTGTATTGATCGGCGGCACAGTGAGGCGCTGCTGGTAATTGGACGAGTTGCCATGCTGCATTGCAGCCGTGTTGGGCACGACCTTGATAGCTGGCTTGACGCTGTAAAGTTAAAGCTATGCTGTCATGTTGCTATACTATGTTGCTGTGTTGCTATGCTTGTACGCTGTTTGTATTGCAGCTGGGCTGGGCACGTCCTTGATAGCTAGCTTGACGCTGTAAAGTTAAAGCTATGCTGTCATGTTGCTATGCTATGTTGCTATGCGTGTATGCTGTTTGTATTGCAGCTGGGCTGGGCACGACCTTGATAGCTAGCATGACGCTGTAAAGTTATAGCTATGCTGTCATGTTGCTATGCTATGTTGCTGTGTTGCTATGCTTGTACGCTGTTTGTATTGCAGCTGGGTTGGGCGCGACCTTGATAGCTAGTTTGACGCTGTAAAGTTAAAGCTATGCTGTCATGTTGCTATGCTATGTTGCTATGCGTGTATGCTGTTTGTATTGCAGATGGGCTGGGCACGACCTTGGTAGCTAGCATGACGCTGTAAAGTTATAGCTATGCTGTCATGTTGCTATGCTATGTTGCTGTGTTGCTATGCTTGTACGCTGTTTGTATTGCAGCTGGGTTGGGCGCGACCTTGATAGCTAGCTTGACGCTGTAAAGTTAAAGCTATGCTGTCATGTTGCTATGCAATGTTGCTATGCGTGTATGCTGTTTGTATTGCAGCTGGGCTGGGCACGACCTTGATAGCTAGCATGACGCTGTTAAGTTATAGCTATGCTGTCATGTTGCTATGCTATGTTGCTATGCTTGTATGATGTTTGTATTGCAGCTGGGCTGAGCACGACCTTGATAGCTAGCATGACACCGCTGTAAAGTTATTGCTATGGTGTCGTGTAGTGATGCTTATATCGATAGTCTATCGATAGTGTGGTAATAGTGAAAATATCGATAGGACTAGCGATAGTTTGTAAATGTGAAAGTCGCTGTGCTTTCGATACTATCGATAGTACCTCTCGATAGTTTTGAAGGATGGATAGTTTTCGATACTATCTATAGTATCGACAACTATCAAAGTTAGATACTATCGATAGTAACGATACTATTATAGGTCATCAATAGTATTGCCATATATGCTATGAATACTATCGATAGAATCGATAGTAACAAAAATGTCAATACTATCGATAGTACCGATTGTATCAAAAATATCAACATAATAGTCCTATCGACATCCCAACTAATTTCCGAGGTCAACTATCGATAGATCCACTATCGATAGTTCGGCACCACTAGTGTCGTGCTTCTGCGGTTTATTTCTCGTGGTGGCTTGTACTATAAAAACAGGTTTTTATTT